>CAJNDV010014369.1:15971-26761 GCA_905221635.1 Symbiodinium sp. CCMP2456
GTTTAGGGGTTTTGGGGTTTATGGGGTTTAGGGTTCAGGGTTTAGGGTTTAGGGTTTATGGGGTTTAGGGTTTAGGGTTTAGGGTTTAGGGTACCAGGCCCCAAACCACGGGTTGAGGCTTTATAAACCCTAAACCCTATTGTAGGGTTTAGGGTTTTAGGGTTTATAGGGTTTAGGGTTTAGGGTTTAGGGTTTATAAACCCTAAACCCTAAACCCTATTATAGGGTTTGGGGTTTAGGGTTTAGGGCTTTAGGGCTTTAGGGTTTAGGGTTTAGGGTTTTAGGGTTTAGGGTTCTAGGGTTCTGGGGTTCTGGGGTTTTGGGTTTACGGTTTAGGGTTCTGGGGTTCTGGGGTTCTGGGGTTTGGGGTTTAGGGTTCTGGGGTTGTGGGGTTCTGGCGTTTAGGGTTCTGGGGTTCGAGACTCTGGGGTTTAGGGTTTAGGTTTAGGTCCCTAACCCCCCCAGGTACCTACTATATAGGGTACTAGAGCCCCTAGGGCCCTACATAGTAGGTACCTGGAGGGTTAGAGTGTGAGACGGGGTAGTAAGGATGGTGTTTCAGGGTTTGTTTCTGGGCCAAAGGCTCAGGGTTTAGGGGGTTTTGGGTTGCTTTGGGTTTCTTGCTACAGGATTGACATGAGGGGGCTTAATATCGATAAAAAGCAGAACTATCCTGGGAAGAGGGCCGATATCATGCATGGGTTGATGCACCATCTATGTTATTGACCAGCAGCTTTGTCGGGCACGCTGGTGTGAGCTCATATCTGAGTCGAGAAAGACTGCGAACAGCAAACGGCTCTTCGTCAAGAGCTTTCGACGTTGTTGCGTTTCCGTTTCTCTAGTTTTCCTGCATCGCAAAGGTTGAACTTTTTCCGCATGGTCGTGATGAGGGAAGGGGAGACCTTGTAGGTTTGGATCTGGCTGCTTTGGAAATATCCTGTCTTGCGATCCCTAGAATGAGACTCGGGGACATTGTGCTGGGATGGAGAATGAGGATTGAGGATCCCATGGTTTGGGGTTCAGGGTTCAGGTTTTCAGCTGCCTCTCGTGCGAGGAACGGCTCAAAGAGGTGCAAGCACACCGGCTACGAGAGAAGAAGGCGAGTTTGGCTCCAGATGGCCGGGGCTTGGGGTTTAAGGCCTACCTACCCAATACTAGTGCAAGTCAACCTTAGTCTTGCTGGGTATTGTAGCACATCCAGAACGCAAACATCTGATTCTCCTTGGGAAACTATTCACGTAAGTCTCAGGTGTAGCATGTTAGCTAGGCGTTCGGGTGCTAGGTTTTATGGCCTAGGCTTTGGCTTCCTGGAGAAATGGCATACCAATGGGCCAGTCAGGGATATGATACCATGTGGAAGTCGCCGAGCTTAGTGTATCCTTTTCCAACGTATTCAGCACGAAGGAGAGTTTAGGATTCTCATACCTATACGAAGCTGGCTACGGAATATATCATTGGAATGTATTTCAGCAGACACAATCTAGGATTAGTAGAACCTTAGCCCCTACGCCCTGAGCCCCGATCCTCGCAAGGTCTTAGGTAGTATAATTAGGGGTACCCCTTAAAGGGAACCCCTTCTGAACCCTACTTTTGGCTCTCTTAAAAGGGACCTTATTGAGAGTGTCTATATCCCCAAGGGTCCCCCTAATCCTAGCTCCCAGGTCTATGAGAAACAGCAGAACGAAGAAGAGGCCTGATTCAGCCGTGTTTTGCAGAGTTGCTCTACGGGTGACTACGGGGGTCTGTTCAGAAGATTTAGGGATCTAGGGGTTTTCTACATCCCCCACTAATTGCTATCCTAAGATTCTTTTTAGGGATTTAGGGCTTTCTACATCGCCCACTAAGTCAAGTGCTATCCTAAGACCCTTTGTGTTTTGAGGTTACCGGGTTCAGACAGAATGGTAGGCAACAGGG
Organism: Symbiodinium sp. CCMP2456; assembly: GCA_905221635.1. Classification (NCBI taxonomy): domain Eukaryota; class Dinophyceae; order Suessiales; family Symbiodiniaceae; genus Symbiodinium; species Symbiodinium sp. CCMP2456. The sequence continues at coordinate 17,886 of CAJNDV010014369.1, forward strand.
TACCCTTGTTGGGTTGTTATCCGAGAAAAATCCGAATCTCCCGAACACAACCCGAATCTGTGAACCCGAATGGTTCGTTGGCCCGGATGGTTAAGAACACTGCCCCCTATCCAAAATCATCTCAACACATTCATTGTTTGAAATGTGCCTAGGGGTTCTGTGTAGACTTCAACAGGAGGTTTGTGGAAAAGCTAGGCATTTTGGGTGTCCGATAGTATTTCTCTAGGACCCTAGAACTCTAGAAAAGTGCCTTATAGATTAGTCATGCATCCTGATTTAGACAGGTCACCTCGGGGGGATGTTGCATGCACTGTTATTGGTTTAATGTGGGAGTAGTTGTGAAGCTAGGGCACCCAGCAGTACCATTCAATGTTCCCTTAAGCTTGGGGTTTCCCCTTCAGACTCATTGGTAGTCGAGGGGTACCAGCATTCTTCAGGGCTTACCGGCTATCCCAGGCCGCGTGCGAGTAGACCCCTTTAACACCCGAAAAACGCTTGAGTATACGGTCTCAACTTAGATCTTTCCTGATCTTCTGCGATTGTTTGCCAAGATGAACTTAGCAAGTCCTTCAGTTATTCCAGGGAGCGGCAATCTGATCGCGTTGTTCTTTGGAGGGGGCAAATTTCAGCGCCAGCTCCGAAGCCAACAATACCGTTCAACCCACAATGCTTTTCAGGGCCCTACATCTTATTAAGAATGCGGTCGATGTAGAAAGTGTTGACGGGGAGAGCGGCTGCTCGCCCGCGGACTCTCAACACCCTGAGCCCGAAGACTCCGGACCCAACAAACCCAAGACTTTTATTCTAAAGCCCCTAAGCCCAAACTCCCTGACCCCTAAATCCTTCAAGCCCTAAATGGGGGTTTCCGAAAATAGGGGACCCTGATATAGTACCCTAAATAGTAGGATCCCTATTATAAGGACCCCAAAATAAGGTACCCCCAATTTTCGGAAACTCCCAAATGAAGCCCCCGTGACTCTACTATCCGAACGTGAAAGCACAGGCCCCTAGACTCTGCGCCCGAAGGCTCTGCAACCTGAATCTCCACCATGGGATCTTCCGAAAATTAGGGTACCTTGTTTTGGGGTCCTTATGATAAGGATCCTATTATTTAGGGTACCATGGTCCTTATGATAAGGATCCTATTATTTAGGGTACCATCCTAGGGCCCCCGATTTTCGGACACCCCAACAAGTCTTCTCCAGCAGGCAGAGCGCCGACGCGTGCTGCAGGCGGGCGAGAAGGAGCTCCAGATACAAGAGGCCCTGTGAGCTTTTGCTTCAAGCGAAACCCTAACCCTCCAGGTACCTTGCTATATAGGGCCCTAGGGGCTCTAGTAGGGTACTGGGGGTTTCGGGAAAGGCTCACAGAGGGTTTTGTGTATTAGCTGTAGATGTTCGTGGTTGGCTGGAGCAGGACATGGGGGCCAAAGAGCTTGCCAGGTGAACAAGACGTAAAAGGACACCGGGCTTGGTCAGGTCGGTTCGAAAAGGTCTTGTGGGTGAACAACAAAAAACACATTCTGGTATCCTGACAGGTGTATCGTTTTTGCTTGGCGACCGCTGGAAATGGTGTTCCACTTGCCTGACGGTTGCGGTCGGACTGCAAAACACCTTCTAGGGTCCAGCGGAAGCGGGTAGGGAGTAAAACGGTAGGGGGGGACAGAACACAACTCTGACCCCCCCCTCAAAAAAAAAAGAAAAGACAAACATCCTCAACCGCATGCTGCAATTCCCACACAGTCCCCAATATCGGGAAAGAATGTAGAGTACTGGACTTTAAGGGTTCTGTAAATATAGATATATTTAAATGTATGTTTTGTGGAATATTCAGGCTGCGGCTTTTTATAACTCAACTGCAGGAATCCCAAGCATCAAAGCTTAGAGCTTTGGAGGGAGCTTTGAGCTCAGTCATTTCATACCTCGACTTCTCCGCCCAGTGGTACCCTTGTCCCCTTCTGATCTTGGTGTCTCTTCCTGAGGATGGGATAGTAGAAAAAGGGTGGCCTCTTCGTGGTTACTAGGTGACCGGGGAACCTAGCCCAGAAACCCCCCTAAACGCCACACCCACCAACCCCAACAGCTCCTAAACTCCATCCCGGAACCCAAAGACTCCAATACCCCTTAATTCAGGAATATACCTTAAAGCATATAAGGGATCCTACCATAATTTAAGGTATATTCCTCAATTAAGGGGTATTGGAGTCTCTGGGTACCTAAACCCTAAACCCTAAACCCTAAACTCTAAACCCTAAACCCTAAACCTTAATTAAGGTGTATTGGAGTCTCTGGGAAACGCATGCTCGTTTCGCCCCGGAGGCCCGGTATCGCCAGGAGCGCGTGCGGGAGCTCCAGCGCCAGAAGCTGATCCTCGCCGCGCCGGCTGCTTTTTTCTTCAGAGTCTTCGAAGGGTGTTTAAGTCTATATCGGGGTTCTGATTCTGATATTGGGGATATATTGGGGGATTTATAGGCTTGATCGGTTTAGGATTTGGGCTGCCATGGTCTTTTCCTCGGGCTCTGCAGGCCAGGCACTGCATGGTGCTGGCCGTCGTTCCAAGCACTGGCGGTGAGTTGTGGGATTGTAGCCTCCGGATTGGTATCCGCTCTTCAGGAGAACGGCATCTCGGCCATTCTTGCGGCAGCAAACAAGCCGTGCGTTGCTATGGACCCGTCCGCGACAGTCTTGGGCTGCATAGACGGTGACGACGAAGATCATCGCGCTCAAGGCTCGAAAACACTTCGTGAGATCGGCTCCGAATCGCCGGTGTGAAAGTTTTAGTCTCCGGCAGAAACGGTGCTTACGAATCAAGTCTGTTGGTAGCCTTATTGTGGTCTTCACTTGCGCAGTGACAGCTGATGAGGCGGTGTATACAGGATCTAGGACTATTCACCGCCAAATACTTACAGACAATCTCCGGCAGTGTGCCACGATTCCCATAGCTCGTGGTACTTCAAGAGCTGCAGGACTTCCCGACCCCAGGGCGGATCTATAGAGTGTCAAACCTCCATTCGGTAGGGTGCTGCTTAGATCCCGAGCATCTCAGTCAACCACACCTCCGGCGCAGTCCTGAACCCCACATCACGCAAACAAAGCTCGCAAGCTCCAACCCCAAACCTACAGCCAACTGGCTACCAAGGGTCCAGTCCGCCGTTTAGGAGGGCCCTTACTGGCAGCTTGCGGGTACTCATATAACTACTTACGACCTCCTGAGTCTGGCTGCACCTGCATCCCGGCTACTGAGCGGCTAGGTTATATGCAACCCGAACCTCCACGTGGTTGAGGTTCGAGGAGCTTTCGAGATAGGACGTCTCTGCGTAGGGTGCTGGCAAGCCAAAAAACCTTTCCAAGCCCTGAAGTGCCAAGTGCCGAATCTTCCGTAAACCCTACTTTTCAGCCACCTGGAGCCCCAAGGAACAACTTGAGCGCCCTCTGACCCCACCCTCTGACCAAAAAGCACAACCGCCAAACCAAAGCATAGAAGCACAAGAAGAGACTATACTCCGAAGCAAAAGCCCCAAACTCTAAACACCAAGCCATAGACAAAGAGCAACAGGGGGCAAAACCCGGCCAGGAACAAGGAATCAAAGAGAGGGAGGCCGGTTGCCCTCCGACGGCCAAGACCGCGTGTTACTGCCAATACCATGCTTCTATAGGCTCCTTTTTACAAGACTATTTCCGACTCTACTTGAATCCTTATTCTAATTATTTGGATCAAATCCTTATTCTAATTATTTGGGCCCCTACATCGGGATTCATGCGGTTCTACAGGAGCACCATAAGGCCTTTCCGCAATGCTTCAAGGCAGTCAGCGCTCCTCTACAGCCTCCCAATAAACAATAAGGCTCCTGAAGGGTTCCTCTCAGGTTTCCTTAAAGGGTTCCTTCAATTTTGTATGATGCGGTTCCCAGTGGGGTGTTACAATGTCATCCGGCTCTAAACGGGTTACGAGGGTGACTGTTGAAGGGGCAAAACGAACCCTCAACCCAGAGACAAACCCTACGCCACCAGCCCAGGCCATCTACTCTTTGGTCCCCAATGCAGCCCTACACCAGGGATGTCCTCGCGTCTGAAGGGGTACCCAGTACAGGACTATCTAAACCCTACACCCTAAACCCTAAACCCTAAACTATAGGGTATTCGGCCCTGTCTCTTTACTTTAGTACAACAACAGCTCGACTCTAAGCCTAAAAAACCTACAATCTTCCAACCTCAAAGCATTAAAAGCCCTCAAAGAGCCGCAGAGTGGTCGAGGGGCTGTAGAGTTTCAGAGTTTCAGGGCCAAGGGCCAACCGACAACATGTTTTGTTTTTGTGTTTTGTGCTGTGTGCATGTCGTGTTGTGTTGAATGTGTTTTATGTTAAACGCTTCGCCGCCCGGCTCTGCTTGAAGCAGGTGCATTGCTTCAGAAAGCAATGGGTAGGTAGTTTAGGGTTTAGGGTTTAGGGGTTTAGGGTTTAGGGTTTATTCACACATGTGAGGTCTTGAGTGAATGAGAGCATTTGCTTCACAATGTGTTTTCATGTCAGTCTTTGTATTCATGCTGAGGCTCGGAGCAAGAATCCCACGCGAAAGGTGGCACAGTCCCTGCGTGATCCCATAGACGGCTACTGTAAATTACAATCGTATAGGGTTAAGGGTTTAGGGTTTAGGGGGCACTTCTCACTGGTCTCGTATACAACCTCCCATATGGGCAACGAAGTACAAGACGGAGCCCCTGAATTCCAAGGCATTGGATTAACTTCACGTGAAATGTGCTTCGCTGCAAGGAAGAGACGAGGGAAGTGGGATAAAAATGTCACTTGCAACCCTGCTTGTTAAGTTGGCTCATACCGAATCAAACCACATATACAACATCTGTGTTATATGTGTGTATATATATATACACACATACTCCTATTTGACTAAGTCCCTTGCTGCTGGCACCACAGGCGGAGGCCGTGCGCGACGCCCGTGAGTCGGCCAAAGAAGAGCTGCGCCGGAGGCAGGGACGGTTTCGGCTTCGGGGTCCTTTGAAAGGAGTTTAGGGTTTAGGGTTCAGGGTTTAGGGTTTAGGGGGTTTAGGGTTCAGGGTTTAGGGGTTCTCTGGTTCAAGCGTGCTTATGGGGTTGTTTGGGGACTAGACTGTCGATAGGTTATATGGTTTAGGGGAGATACTTTCGAGACCGTATACTTGAATGGATACGGTCGGGGGACTTCGTACGTAAGTAGGTAGCACGTAGACTTTGAAATGCCCCTAAACGGATCCTGGTTCGGTCATCCTACTTCTAACCCCACCCCGAAGTACGGAACCCCGTGGGAGCCTTGTATACTTTCGTTGTAGTGGCTTTTGAATCGTTCGCTGGTGCACCCCGCAACGCTCAACCCCCCCCAAGCCCCTACAAGCCCTAAACCTCAAAACCGCAAGCCCTAAATCTTGTAAGCCCTAAACCCCAAAGCCACAAGGCCCTAAACCCTAAGCCCTATACGCCCCAAGCTCCACAAAGACACAACTGCCCTAAACCCTAAACCCTAAACCCTAAACCCTAAACCCTAAACCCTAAACCCTAAAACTCCAAAGTCAGAGGCGCATCTTGGACCTGGAGCAGAAGCGAGCAAAGGCCCGTGAAAGCAAGCAGTCGAACACGCTTCAAAGTTTTTCGGGTTTAGGGAGCCTTCAGGGTTTTTAGGGGTTTAGGGGTTTTGGGTTTAGGGAGGTTTTAGGGTTTTAGGGGTCAGAGTCTAGGGCCCAGGGTCAAAAACGCACATCAGGTTTCTCATGGTTGTCGTATTTGGGATGTCTGTCTGTGTGCGTGTGCGCGTGTGTGAGAGTGTGTTTTTGTTACGGGGTGGGATTAAGAACTAGGGGGTCGCGTTCAGGAACCTAGCTGTTGGGTGGCTTAACTTTTTTACATAAGGCTCAGGAAGTTTAAGGTTGGTTTAAGGTATATTCCGCTGCGACAGGATATGCTGAGTCTTGAGGATGTACTAGGCAACGTTGCTCTATGTCCTCTCCAAATAAGACTTTGTGTGGATAGGGCTTTACGAGCCTTCTGCGCGGGATGCACTGGGTTCAGTTTTAGGATTGTCTGAACGCGCTGGAGGTTCTGGGCGTATGTCAGAACGGTTGGTGGAATCTAGGGGTTTGAGCTTTGGAAGGGTTAAGGTTCGGGTTTGGGTGTTTCTGATGAGGATTTGGGGCGAAAGAGGCTTTAGGGTGTAGAAGGTTTGGGGTTTAGGCTTGCTTGAACTGCCCAGAACTTCCGGATTGGATTCCTTATTTGAGGTTTCACAGGTTTTGAAGTACGGTGCCTCGTTTTGTTGTTCCGTTGGAACTCGATGTCTTCGGGAACCGTATACATATGACAACTCCGACTTTTTTCCTCTGGAAATGTCGTATCCCAGCAGCCTCCGTACCACAGAAGCCTTCAGAAATAGAAAGGGGTTGTGGGGATGTTATAGTACTCGTAGGACGTACCACGGAATATAGCTCCTTGGCATGCAGGTTTCTACATATCAAGCAGAAAGACAAAGGTTCTCGTAATCTCTTGTATCCTCAGTTAATATGGAGGTTCCCGAAAATAGGGGACCCTAATTCAGCACCCTAAATAGTAGGATCCTTGTTATAAGGACCCCCAAATAAGGTACCCCTAACTCCCATATCCCTAGTACCCTTTGAATCCCTTCAGGTTCTCGCAGTAAAAGCCGACCAAGAGGAGCGTAAGAAGCGGCGGGAAGAGGAGCCGTTACGGGGGCGTCAGGCAGCAGGGGTACCTCTTTGGGTATTCTGAGAGCAAGGAGTCTACTGCTTATGTTACGGTGCCCTGTGCTACGGTTCATAACTCCATGAAGGGCTTCGACACACAGCTCCCTTGTGGAGGAGCCTGACTATACTACTACTACTTGAGCTTACGGTTCCATGATTTCTGCCAGCTCTCATGTGAAACCTCTGCACTCGTGAATCGCCGCACCGCCAACCAAAACTTTAGGTTGTTTAGGGATTTAGGCCTCAGGGTCTAGGGCTTAGGGTTTAGGGTGAATCCCCTTTTCTTCAATTCCCGAACCTTGACAGTAAAAACTGAGGGATTGGGTATGTTGCTGGTGCGCAACAAGAACGCCGGAGTTCGTGACGTCACGCTCCAAGACTTATGTATTGTTCTGAAACCTAAACCCTAACATACCTTCTCAGAAGGCGAATATATGAAAACAAAACTATAAGCTCGGCTTGGACGAACCCGTAAAGGAGCCCTGAAAGGAACCCTTGAGTGCCTTAGCCAGTATCACAGGAAACCGTCAGACGGTTTGAACCCAGGGCTTAAGGTTTCGGGTTTAGGGCTCAGGGTTTCGGGTTGGCATGAGGTTTAGTTTAGGGTTTAGGGTTTAGGGTTTAGGGTTTAAATTCAGATCCTGAAGCCAGCGATCCCTCAACACCAAACAGGCAAAAACAGCAGCAGAGCCCTCACTACACCCACACTCCTCTGCCCAAACCGTGAATCTGTAAACGGTGAGCTCTCAACGCTAAACCTAGGGGTCCAAGTACCCGCTAAACCTAGGGGCCCAAGTGCCCTACCATCATGTACTCCACCAAGTGCTAACTGGTAACCTGCATCAGAGAAATGTCGAATCCGGAATCATCATCTTTCACAAAGGGCCTTAACAGTAGGATGCCTCTTCAAATCCCTTGTTCAGCTAGGGTCAGCAGTTGTCTTCCGGATCCTTAGCATAGAAGCCCTAAACCCTAAACCCTAGTCCAAGGGCCTGTCAGCTTGGCGTTATCAGAAATCATGCTGAGGTTTTGGGGGACTGGCCTGCAATTCGGAACGACAACAAGTGGGCCTTAAATGGGAGATCTCCCCAGGTGTTGCATCCATCCCAAACACTGTGATGAAGGAGAAGTGCTACATCTACACTCCTGCCCCTCGCCTTAGTGACAAGGTGAAGGCCGCCGCAGCGCTGGAGAATGCTGATCCATTTGGGGATCTCACGAATTATTGTAGTTATGAGAGTATAATATTACAGAGGATGCTGGGATTTAGAGTTTGGCTTGCTATTGAGAAAAGAAGTGTGCGTGTGATATCAGGAATTTCAGGTGTAGCAGCAGTAGTGGCACTGGTACTAGTCGCCGTCAACTGCCACGGCACCGTGGATTTCTTACGATAAGGAGCAGTGTTATCGCTCTTGATAGCTGTTCTTGCTACTGTGGCAAATCTTAATGCAGAGCCGCAGGGTTCAGAAGGTTTTTGAGTTGGATGTCATCGGTTCAGGGTCGAAGAGTCGAGGGTTTGTGGTAAGGCCTCGCGCGAAAAAGTCCCCATGACAGCTCCAGGGTTTAGGACGACGGCTCGAGCAGTTTTTCACTGCGATGTTGGAGTTACCCCTGTAAATTGCAACCCCAACCCAGAGTGCATAGGGGTTCGCACCAAAACCTTTTTTTTTTCAGAAGGGAAATGTGGATCTTTTGTGCCACAATTTCCCTAAGGGTCCATGTACCCAAACAGTAGATACTTTGGCCCCAAAGTACACAAATAGGGACTACTTTCAGGCCAAAGTATATACTATTTAGGTACATGGACCCTAAACCCTAAACCCTAAACCCATAAGTTCCACTGTTTGGGCACATGGACCCTTAGGGTTTCTGCAAACTCGAAAGCTTCGGCTCCCGCAAACCCCAGAGGGCGAGGGGAGCCCTAAACCCGAAACCCCAAACCCTAAACCCTAAACCCTAAACCCTAAACCCTGAACCGGAGCGGAAACGTGGCGGCCAGGCGGCCGCTGCTGAAGCGATGGCTCAGTGGGATGTTCGGGACCCGGAGTAGGGCTCCGGGGATTTTCGGTTTCGGGTTTAGGGGTTAGGGGTTTAGGGTTTAGGGTTTAGGGGTTTGGGGTTAGGGTTCAGGG
>CAJNDV010014369.1:37568-73552 GCA_905221635.1 Symbiodinium sp. CCMP2456
CCTAAACCCTAAACCCTAGGGCTTCAGTACTGGATCCTTTGCATGGGCTCAGGGGTCTGGGGAACGGCCCGTCATGCGCCAGACCGCAGAGCCGGTGAGCAGAGTTTCTCGACACCCTAGCACACCAAGAAGCGTAATAGGGTTTAGGGTTTAGGGTTTAGGGTTTAGGGCGTAATACGGTTTAGGGTTTAGGGTTTAGGGTTTAGGGTTTAGGGCGTAATACGGTTTAGGGTTTAGGGTTTAGATACCATACCCTAACCCTCCAGGTACCTACTATAAAGGGCCTTAGGGGCTCTAGTACCCTATATAGTAGGTACTTGGGGGTTAGGCCTAGCACCCTAAGAAGCGCAAAAAATGGGGATCCGAAGAAGCAGTCGTCAAAGCCCCTTACCCCACAGCCCCTGTGTGACCATGAAGTCTCTCGTATGAACCACGCCAAGAAGCCTTTCGCCCATGCCTAACGATCGCCGTTAGCTTAACACCACATAGTGCACCCTGAGCCCTAAAGCATAGATCCTAACTCACACAGCCCTCGACACGAACACACAAAGCCCGTCCGCAAATCAATGAACTTGTGACAAACACTCATGCGCGCAGCTACGTCAGGCCTCAAGCAGCCACCTTTCTGGCTGCCTTTCATTTTAAGGGAGCGCTTGCGATTGAGGGGGGATATGTATAGTTTCGGTTGAGAGTCTGCGCTTCCCCAAAGCTACTGTCAATTTTTGGACTTACCATCGCCGCACAACCTCGACGTCAGAAGCACTGAAGCACTGATGCAGGGCAGCAGAGTCGCGCCCGAAGGAATTCACGTCTTCTTTGTGAGAGGGTCTCCGGTTCCATGGTCTTCAAGGCTTTGGATCTCAGGGCGTCAGGGTTTAGGATTTAGAACTTTGGGAGTTTGGGTTCAGGGAATTCTTAGAGGGCATGGCAACGGTGAATCGGATGATGCGGCTGCTCCTGGTAAGCTTCCCTTTGGCTGCCTCCTTCGAGGTAGCGCAGCCGCCAGGCCATGATGGGGCTTTGGGCCTGGGGTTTCCTGCTGCTCTTGGGGTTTAGGGTTTAGGGTTTAGGGTTTAGGGTTTGCAAGGCTTGGTTGGGCGTTCTAGTTTGCGTTATTATGGCAACCTCAGTTTCGCTCCTCAACACCCTCTGCCACCCTTACCCACCTCTTTCAATCCGCGGAGAAGCTGAGCTCCAGTGTACTGCCTTGCATGGCCCCTTTGCCTTCCTTGCTTCATTTTTAGAGACTCCAAAACCCCTTAAGTAAGGAATATACCGTAAATCATATTAGGGATCCTATTATAATTTAAGGTATATTCCTTAGATTAAGGGGTTTTGGAGTCTCTGGGTTCTTCACGGCACACTACCAAGTAATTAGCAGATGGTAGGTGCTGGGTGCTTGCTACTTGCAGGCTTGGGCTGCGAAAAGGGGCCCAAATACAGACCCTAATATGCCAGGGCATCCATCACGCAATGTAATTTCAAACCTCAAGTCCCAAAGATTTCACTCGCTGGAGCATGAAACAACTCCACTCGGTGCAGGTCGTGCCATTGCTATTGACGCCCAGGGGGCACCGGTGGTGGTGGTGTCTCAGGCACACGCCGTGAGAGAGTTATCCGCAGAGAACTTCGGGTTTAAGTAGGGACTTGGAGCGTTTTCCGTTGACAGCTGTAGGGTTTGCGGGGTTCTAGTTTGATATGCGTTACACACTGCAAGGAGAACTCCCCCAACATCCCCCTACACTCTGAAGCTTATCGGCTTTCAAGGTCCTGAGCCCTAGACTCGACAGTCCTACATGGCGTTTGGTCGAGGGTCTAGGGGCAGCCCCCACCCCTCCCGAACTCCTCTCCATTTCTTGGGTGGCATCGGGGGGGGGGGCAGGATTTTTCAGACTTTGAGCCGATTTGGGTGCTTCGGTTTAGGGAGAAAGCGGCTCACCGCCACCACCACAGAATATCTCGCAGATACCGCCTATCGTCTCCATTCTAGTTCCTTTTTGGTGGTTACCTTTTTTAGGATCCTAAATATAAAAATGTGGTTAAGCCAAAAAATGGAACTACAATGGAGACTTTTGGCAAACCTAAACACCTCCAAGCTTCGGCCTCGGCGGATTGTTGAGGGGAGTTTTTTGCCGGTTTAGGGTTTAGGGTTTAGGGGTTTAGGGTTTAGGGTTTAGGGGTTTAGGGGTTTAGGGTTTAGGGTTTAGGTCGAGATTTTTCTAGGGTTTAGGGTTTAGGGTTTAGGGGTTTAGGGTTTAGGGTTTAGGTCGGGATTTTTCTAGGGTTTTCCCAGGTGTAGGGTCGTGGGGGGGTGGGGTTTGGGCTTTGAAGGTTTCAGTTATAGGATTTGGTCTTGAGGGTGCCGGGTTTAGGGCTTGTGAGTTGAGGTTAGATGATGTTGGTTTAAGGGTCGATGGTATACAGTTTAGGTTGTTTTGGTTCGGGGTGGTGGTTTTGGTGGTATAAAGTTAATCGTCTACTAGGGTTTTGGCACGTGTTCTGAGGAGTTCAGGGTACCCTGCAGAAAGGCTTTCTGCGACAAGGCCCTTCAGACGACTGGCAAACATCCTTCTGGAATCTTGAGTAAGGACCCTTGTCTGTTTACGAACGGCTCCTTGCTGTTCGAAGATCCAGTGCAAACCCACAGCCCCTCAAGCCCTCAAGCTTCGAAGCTTGCGCTTCATTTCCCGAAGCTCAAGACCCAAAGGCGCCGGCAGCACCGATCCACCACGCAGAGGTCGGTTGCTGTGTTTAGGTGTAAGGTACAGGGGGTGAGAAGTCTCGGGCTCAAGAGCTCAAGTAAGTTTCGGGGGTTTGGGGTTCAGGGTTTAGGGTTTAGGGTTTGGGGTTCAGGGTTAGCATTTTGTGCGGGATGGCTGCTTGGTTTTGGGCGGGCTGGTTCAGGTGGTTGGTTCATGCATTCGTTTGCGCGGCTTCTTTTGTGGTCATATTTCGCGACTGCGGGGTTCAGGGTTTTGTTGGTTTAAGGTCGGGAACTTGCTTCTCTAAGGCGATGTCAAACCGAGCTAGGGTTTTCTGTTTATAGAATTGACGGTGTCACATGGTGGTTCTTGTGCATTTCCTTCCTCTTCGAGGGGTAATGGCTGGGGCAGAGGGTCGCCTGAATTGTTCATCCTATCATGCTTCCAAGAATCTCGTACGCTTTGCGTATTCTATTCGGACCCATTCTGAGTCCTTGCTGACCAAAAACCATACTCAACCCTGGAAGGTGTGTGTTCTCGTGCCGGCTTTGAGCAGCTCCCCCGGAAACCGCAAGAAGGGGAGATGCCTCGAGGATTTCTGTTGACAAGGTCATTGAGCAAAGGTCCGCTAAGGTGGTCTATTCATGAGGGACTGCGCAGCATCCCTAAATTGCTCCTATAGACAGCCAAACCCGCAAGTGTAAATCCTATCCTTGAACTCGAACTGGAACCTTCCTTCCGGGATGTAAGAGCCTCAACATCAAGCCCCACATAGAAATCTACGATACTACAGGCAACCCCACGTCAAGAATCTGCAGCACCAATGGGTCAGGATGCCGGCTCTAGTTCTGGCAAACTACACTATGGCACAGTCCTTTTAAGACTCTTCCAGCCCTCTACTAACGGTCAGAAAAACACCACGGCACTCAACTGAGGCCTTGATCCCTACCTTAAGAACCCAAAACCCACTTTCTTGTAGCTTCTTATTATAAACCCCAATATGGGATTTATGGGGACCCTACAAAAAAGTAGGTTTTGGGTTCTTAAGGTAAGCCTGATCAGAAACCCTAAAAGAGAAGAAGCGCACATGGAAAGGCCTCCCAGAAGCCTCCGCCTGCTGCAGCACCATTGGATCATTGGCCGACAGCACATGAGGCTCGCTGATTCGAGTTGATTGTCGCTCTTTGTAGATATATATATATATATATATATATATATTATATACACATATATTTGTATATACATGCATAAGTATGTATATGATATGATGCTGTAGGGGCAAGTGTTATGTGTGTGCTCTGAAATCGCAGGAAGCTCAAATCCTAATCCCGTGAGTCTTGTGCCCATGCCCTTGAGGTTTCGGGTTTCGGGTCTACCAGCACCCCCGAACTACCCTCTATTATGCCCTAGAACACGCACTATCAAGGACCATAAGGGCTCTATTAAAGGGTACTTGGGGGGGTAGGGGCAGAGATCGGCACCTCTGATGTCTCGGTTTCGTGCGGGCGCGATCCTGAGCAACGAGTCGGGTTCAGTGTACTTGTAGCCCAACTGGAACAGCATTTACAAAGACATACGAGATTTTCCGAAAATACGGGGTACCTTATTTTAAGCTCCTTATAATAAGGATCCTACTATTTAGGGTGCTATATTAGGGTCCCCTATTTTCGGAAGCCCCCAATATCGGAGGTTGAGGTAGTGAATCGTGACAGCTTCTGGTTGGACTGTAAGCACGGTTGTCACGAAGTCCTAGGGTTTTCTGTCGAACTTCGGGTTCAGGGTGTAAGCAAGTTAGACGTTTGCCCCCGACGGGAGCTGATATCACCAAGGGACTTGCATCCTGAATCCCAGATTTTGAAAGTAAACTCTGAACCCGGAAAAGCCGAAAGGCCCTAAATCTTAGGGTTTAGGGGTTTAGGGTTTAGGGTTTAGGGAACCCTTGAACCCTAAACTTCTAAACCTCATACCCCCCAACCCCTACCTGAACACGAAACCTTGCAAAAGCCTGAAGGAACAACACCATAATCCTGTTTGGTTTAGGGTTTAGGGTTTAGGGTTTAGGGTTTACGGTTTAGGGATCAAGCGATAGGGATCGCTTTACTAAAGCTCTCGAACACTTCCTTGTTATTCCTTCCCTTGAAGAGGGGTCCCTAATCTTAAACCCTAACCATAAACCCTGACAAAACCCCAATCCTGAACCCTAAACCCCAAACTCTAAAACCCCCGGAAGGTGGAGCCATCCGAGCCTCTTTTGTACCTTGGCTGCATGTTGATATGCTGACTTGAGCACTTCGGTGTAGGGTTTAGGGCTTAAGGGTTTATGATAAACCCTTAAACCCCTACTTGAAGAACCCCAAACCCATTTTTTGTAGGTTCTTAGTAAAAACCTTAATATGGGATTTATAGGAACCCTACCAAAAAGTAGGTTTTGGGTTCTTAAGGTATAGGTTGAAGGGGCGGAAAGGTCTCCAGGGCTCCCTATGCAGACCCTTCGACCCTGGTAGCCCTCCACTGGATCCTTTAACGTGTCCGGGGGGCGGGTCAGAGTTTGGCGATTGTTGTTGTGCGCTGTCCCAGAGCAAAAGCTATTGATTTAAAGGGTCTAGGGTTTAGGGTTTTAGGGTTTAGGGAGTTTAGGAAGTTTGTTTTGGGGTTTATATAGGGTTTAGGAGTTTAGGGTTTATTTAGGGCTTCATGTGGGTCTGGAAGAGGGTTTGATACCGTGGGCTGGAGCTCAGACTGCCTTCAGTGCGGAGGCCACCCCAATGCTAGGTCCCGCAACAAGTACTCTTTCTTGTTGTTTGTGTCGCGGTCTCCTTTTTGAGACTGAACCATGAGACAGGGTACCCCGATACTGCGAAACCTGGATGTTGGCCTGAGTTGGCCGTCGTCGCGCAGATGTTTTTGCTGTGTGATGAATGACTTTATATGGGTGGTTGTCAAAATTATAGTCCCTTTTTGGGTCCTTATTATAATACAGGCCCCCAAAGGGACCATAATTTTGACAACTACCCATATACCAAGTGAATGCAACCGAAGAGATGCTAGAGGGGACCAGCGACCAACAACATCAAGTGCTGGGCACTAATCTGATCCCTGTTTCAACGTTCAAAGTCATGACAGAAGCCCTGTTCACCGAAAGTCTCATATGTAAAGCTCTTAAGAATGTGATCCATGCGCTCTGCGTTGGTAATGCTTTGTGGATCCGCACAGCTCCCGCATCTAGCTAATGAAGCCGCAACATGCTCACGCCCAAGCTCTCGTGTGCACTACTTGGCTGTTCGGTGTCGTTACTATCTGGCTACAGCTAAACATATAAGTCAGCTACTATGGCTGGTTGTGTGGGCTTCAATCGAGTGAAAAGCACGGCTGTTTGGCTAAAAGTTTCCTGACTTTCGAGGGCTTGGACCCCAAAGCCATGAACCCCGCTGCTATTGCTAATGATTATCTCCCCAGGGATCTCAGAAATAGTCTTTATGCGTACCCCGAGCCTCCATCGAAGCGCCAAAGCTTGCGAGCATAATGCCTAACCCTAACCCTCCAGGTACCTACTATATAGGGCCTTAGGGGCTCTAACACCCTATGTAGTAGGTACTTCGGGGGTTAGGGTAAGACACCAGAACAAAATCCGACAAGCAACCTGCAGCCCTTTTTCCCACAAGCCTAAGCAAGGCCCAAAGCGTAAAGCCCTGGAGCCCAAAGACCGAAGCCCGCACCCCAGACCCCAAAACCCTAAAACCCTAAACCCTCAACCCTAAACCCCTAAACCCCTAAACCCCCGACCCGCTAAATCCCAAGACGCTGAAGCCGAAATCCCACGCCCTGACAAAAGGCCACCGGAGTTCGCCCGCAAGGCACTGGGAGTTCCCGGGGAATCAAGAGCCCAGAGACTCCAATATCCCTTAATTAAGGAATATACTTTAAATCATAGTAGGATTCCTAATATGATTGAAGGTATATTCCTTTATTAGGGGATATTGGAGTCTCTGGGAATCGGGATGCAGAAGTCGATTCTAATCTTTCATTCCTTGTAAGGTAACTCTTCGTTTTGAACTGGGAGCTGCAAAACGAGGTGCTAACTGCGAAGAGTAAATGTGAGGGTACATCAAAACTTAAAACCCTGCACCCTCAACCATGAACAGTAACTTTGGTCCGTTAGGCCTTTGCTATGAACAGAAGCTATGAAGCTAGGCGTCTCAGCTATGACAATACATTGGTCCGCGACCGCGCTGCAAAAGGGCGCACTTGGTGTGTATAGTTTTTGTACATTCAGTGCTCAGGCTGTCCAGGACCTTTTCTTGACCCTCAACGACACAACTACCCACGATCCACCGTTGTGCTTGCTGCCACCTATGTCCTGCGCATGTGTCGAGCCGGTTGGGATGACTGAATTGTATACTTAGTGGCTGAGTAGGTAACCTTTAACCTTTTGGGGCTCTTATAACCCTACTATAATTCAAAAGGTTAACCTTTTTTGGGCTAGGGTACTCTGCCCCTAAGGTATAGTTTGTGTGCTCATGCCCCATTAGGACACACAGTTTGGCCTTACACGGACAGAGGTGGGGATCCTGGTGTCTTAGGCCTGTGACAAGCAGGGGAGAGTCAGGAGTCTACATTTGAAAGAGGGCCTGCGTCGGGGTTCCACGCACCTTGAGGAGTTCTGATTCCTCATGACAAAAATATGGGGGTTTCCGAAAATTGGCGGGGGGGGTACCTTATTTTGGGGTCCTTATAATAAGGATCCTATTATTTAGGGTGCTATACTAGCGTCCCCTATTTTCGGAAACTCCCAATATGAAAGGACGACTGCTCCTCTCAACCCCTTACAGTACACATTCACCACCCTGGTGCTTGTGGCAGGGACAGATCGCACCCGAGACTCCCAGCGAGCAACATAGCTGCAAGGCTTTGGGCTTCAGGGCTGTCCGAGTAGGACACTATCTATATTATTTATAGTATTTATATTATTTGTACCATTTATACTGATAAGGAACCCCCAAAACCATGGTTTTTCGAGCCGGCTTTCGCTTAGACATTTTGCAGTTGACGTTCTTCGGCGGATTGCCCAGACCCGTTGAAGGATCCGCAAACGGAAATGGGAGGTTCCGAAAATAGGGGACCCTAAAATAGTACCGTAAATAATAGGATCCTTAGTATAAGGACCCCAAAATAAGGTAACCCAATTTTCGGAAACCCCCATAAATGTTCGAGGCGTCTCCTGCGACTACATTCGTTAACACAGCCATCCACATGTCGGATCCTTTCGAGTCTTTAGAGGGTGCACGACTGCCTTCACAGTCCCTGACATTCCTGCCAGGGTTGTATAGACGTGCTCTGACAGGGCATATGTGCGACTTCGATGTTTGTTCGGACGTTGGGTAGTTTCCCACTGCATCAAACAAGCCCGATCCCTTTACATATGCCCTGATACTCGCTGATCTCCTGTCCCCGTCGCTTAAAGCGTGCGTGGGGAAGACTGTAGCTAGGTGGGGGTTGTTCTCACCCCAAGGCCCCTCAGAGTTCTAATACACAACAAAACAACAGACAACAGAAGACAACGACAACAACAACCACAACAACAGCAACAACAACAACAACAACAACGGCAACGGCAACAGCAACAGCAACAGCAACAACAACAACGACGACGACAACAGCAACAACAGTAACAACCTCTATGAAGAACTCACTCAAGAGCCGGCACCTAGGGACTAAAAATACTTGAACCCAGATTCCTTTGCATCTCTGCATGTGCAATCTCACAGCTGTCATGTCCAGAGAACGTGTCGCCGCGCATCGCCGCGCCTTGTTTGACTTGGTCTCGCTTGTTGTGTGCTCTTGTTTTCTGCGTTGCTGACATGAGCAACCGAGTCGCTGCAGTCTGGTTAATGGTTGATGGCTGCGTGCCTGCGGGCATTGTGAGATAATTACCGTGAGGCTTCGTTGCAACCTGGTAGGTGGTCAAGACAAAAAGTTTTTGGTTTTATGGACACACCAAGAACAACAAGAACAATAATAATTCCAACAACAGCAATAACTGCGGCAGCAGCGACAACAACAGCAACAACGACAACAGCAACCGCACGACCGCCGCCACCACCACCACCACCACCACCACTACCACCACCACCATCACCACCACCAACAACAAGAACAACAACCCCAACATCAACACCAAAAACAACAACAGCAACCACCACAACCACAACGACAACGGCAACGACGTCAAGGACAAGGACAACGACTACGATTACGACAACGACAGCGATGACGGCATTAACAATGGCAACCACAATGGCAACAACAGCAACAACAACAACAACAACAGCAACAGCAACAGCATAGCAACAGCAACAACAACAACCACAACATTTATCATCAGCGACACCAACAACCACAACAAAAGGCCAACATCCAAGCACCAACCGCCAAGAACAAACAACACATATCCAAAAAGCAAGAACCAAGAACCAATATCAACAAAGAAACAACCAAAACCAAAGATCCAATCACCAAGAACCTAGAACCAAAAATAATCCGTTTCAGAAGCAAGACCCAAGAACCGAGCACCACGAACCAATAACCAGCTACCAAAACCAAGAACCAAGAGCCAGTAGCCAAGAACCAACAGCCAACAGTCAACAACCAAGAACCAGCGACCAACAACTGAAACAACTGCTGCTGCCACCAGCACGACCACTTACAACTACCACTACCACTACTGCTACCGCTACCGCTACTGCTAACGCTCGCGCTACCAGTACCGCTATCGTTACCGCTACCAAAGAATTGTTCAGGCTAGGGTATGGAGAAGGTTCTAACTAGCGTGCCGAACTGTACCATAGAGCAGAACAACCCCCGGGTCAAATGTCGAAGCGAACCAACAAAAACACATCTGTTCACAGCCTCGTACTATGGCCACGAGAGCAAAATGCAAAGAACCCGATTTTTGCGGCTTCGCTCTTTGATTTGGGTTAGGATTCGATTCAAGGGGGGATCAAGGGTTTAGGGGCTCCGGGATTTGGGAGCTGAGGGAGTCAGCAGTGTAGGGTTTCAGGTGCTTGTGGTTTGGGGCCTTTGGCAGTCCGTCCGGGCTTGATGCTTCGGGATTTCAGGGTTCAGACGTCAGGATTCAGGGGCTTAGAGGCTCACCCGACGCCTTCGAATTCCAGAGTCGAAAACCTTGAGGCATAGCCGAGTCGGCCCTAAACGCCCTAAAGCTTGGGAACGAGGCCCTGCCCCTGTGGGTCCCAGGTAGGAGGTTCCTGCGGAAAGTCCTTGGGTCTTTTGTTGTGGGGTTTCAGAACCCCCGAGTTTTGAGGTTCCCAATAGTACGGATCTTTTGGTGCACCCGAGTCTGGCGCAGCTTCATTTCTGAGGCCCTTGTTCCGGAAGGAGGCCTGAGGAAGAGCTCCAACTGGCTTATTGGGGGGTTCAAGGTTTGTTTACAGTGCTTTCTCGGGTTTGTTATGGGCTTTTGGAGGGTGGTTCGGGAATGGTTGTTTACAGTGCTTTCTCGGGTTTCTTATGGGCTTTTTGAGGGTGTTTCGGGAATGGTTGTTTACAGTACTTTCTCGGGTTTGTTATGGGCTTTTCGAGGGGTGTTTCGGGAATGGTTGCTGGGCTTAGGGCTTAGGATTCGGAGTCATTGGACACTGGGTCGGCCGTTTCAGCCGATGCTGTGCCAGCTGGTGCCACTTGTGCATACTTGAAGTTGCGAATGACGGATAGTACATTTAGTACAGCAGCAAAGTCATGTGGGGGTTTCCGAAAATAGGGGACCCTAATATAGTAATTACCCTAAATAGTAGGATCCTTATTATAAGGACCCAAAACAAGGTTCCCTAATTTTCGGAAACTCCCATGTGTCAGAGACACGCCTCGCCATGGCAGATGCTGCTTATGATGATGCTGTTGGGTGTCGGACTCCGGGCACCTGTAGTGCGACGAACTGATTCTTAGTGGCTGAGTAGGTAACCTTTAACCTTTTGGGGCTCTTATAATCCTATTATAATTCAAAAGGTTAACCTTTTTTGGGCTAGGGTATTCAGCCACTAAGGATTGAGCACACCGAACCCTTGTAATATCTTCAAGACGACTTATAGTCAGAAGGCTCCTAGCCGCAGCCATCCACAGTCTGGATTTCGCTGGACAAGTGAACTATCATGTATCTTCGTTTATGTCATCATCAAAACATTACCAGAATCATCATCAAAGCATACCCTGCCTCACAACTACCCAGAGACTCCAAAACCCCTTAGTTAAGGAATATACCTTAAATCATTTAGGGATCCTATTATAATTTAAGGTATATTCCTTAATCAAGGGGTTTGGGATTCTCTGGGTAATCAGGTTGGTATCATTTCTAGGACGGTTCGGGTCACCGAATCCTGAGGCTCTCCGCATGTTTGGAAGCTTTCCGGATTCCCGCACGGCTCTTTCCCGGCCCTTTTCCAGGCAAGCGATGAGAAAAGATAAGCAGATGATGATAAAAAGAGGAACAGATCATAAAGCATGATAGTTTCCTGTTTCGAAAATTGCAGGAAGAAGTATGATCACATGATAGTAAAAATGCAGAGAATATTAATTTCCTGAGGCTCTCCTCATCAATCGAAAATTCCAGGATTACCCCCCGGCCCTTTCCGCCAAATGATGAAACGATGATTTGACGATGATCAGAAGGACATCTCTGCACAAATTATGTAGTGCATGCAGGCTATGCCAGTCTGTCCACGCAAAGATCTCCTAAACCTGTAGGCCCTGTAGGCTGTCAATTTGGATTTTCACACTTTTCAAGGGGAAGCTGTCCCCAGGATTCCACAACCCTGTTCTGTAATCAAGGAATATACCCTCAGTCATTCTCTATAAATTGAGAGTAGCTTCCTTCGTCCAGGTTTTTCGGAGTCTCTGGGTTTGGATAAAGGAACGGAGCCCTTTTTTGCAGGTGCCGGACAAGGGCCCGGAAACGAGTCCCACGCCCAGGCCCTCATTGTGCCTCGTCTGGAATCGGAATATACATATATATATATATATAGATAGGGTTTAGGGTTTAGGATTCGGCACAGAATAATGGTCCAATGAGGGGTTTACAAAGGTTGTAGGATTAATTACGCTTTGTAGGCTTCAGAGGATTTTGACTCTCGCTGGAGGCGGTTTTTGTTTTTGTGTTCCTTTGTCCACAGGCGACTCACCTTCTGAGAGGAGGTGAGCTTCGTTATGTAAACTAGGAAACCCTTATCGGGTCCCGAAGTGCTCCCGAACGGGCCCCAGACGAGCCTGAGGTTAGAGAACTTCCGTTTGAGTAAGCCTGTTCCATTTCTTTTTGTTCTTCCTCGTACGATCTTTTCATTCACGACAGGACAGTGCTGAAAGTCTGGGGCTTAGATTGAGGGTTTCAAGCCTGCGCTTCTTAAATCGTTGCCTTTGCAGCAGATCTGTCTTGAATAGCTACAGTCAGTAGTTGAGGTGGGCTGCCAAACACTTAGCCACGCCCCAAATCCAACCACGACTACAAGTTGAGAACAGCAAAGCCCTTAGCCGCACGAGCTCGAAAGTCCCTAAACTTCCAAGCCCCACTGAAACCTAGGACCTAGGAGCCTTAATAATTAGAATAGGGTCTTGGGGTATATCATACTATAATCATAATAAGGAACCCCCAAAATGGTATTGGTATTTATACCCACCCCTAAACCCAAAACCCCAAACCCCAAACCCGTAAACCACCACCCAGACTTGGAACCTCCACCCCCTGGGCCAGCCTGGCGCGTCACGCGACGGACCTCCTGATCCTCACGTCGGCGGCGTTCCTCGTCCCGGCGCACCATGCCGGCCGCTGCTTGGCTAGAGTCGAAGGAGTGATGAGGCTTCCGGGTTCAGGAGCTCCAAGGGTTTAGGGTTCAGGGTTTAGGGTTCAGGGTTTAGAGTTTGGGAGTTTAGGGTTTAGGGTTTAGGGATTCAGGATTTGATGAAGGGTTCTGGGGTTTGGGTGGTTCAAACTTGGAGCCTTTCCACTGGGAGGGTAGTCGCTTCAAGAGTATTGAAGGGGACCTGGTAGTTGCCATGTGGCTTCGGCTTTTATCTTAGTGGCTGAGTAGGTAACCTTTAACCTTTGGGGGCTCTTATAACCCTACTATAATTCAAAAGGTTAACCTTTTTTGGGCTATGGTACTCTGCCCCTAAGATACTGATATAGGAACTCTAACGGGATAGTCTTGCCGAACCCTCTGCTCCGTACAGAGATATCTGGGGTATAACCTCAGGAAAGACGCCCCGAAGCGCGGTTCTCTTAGTCCATCTCTGCGGGACCCGTCATGTGAGCGACATGGTCTGTTGGGGACCCAGCTGAAGTCCACGAGGATTTCATTTGTGCTTGCAGACGTATGCTGTACGTAGGATCTCGGTGATAGGAGATATCGAAACTTTCAAAAAATCACTGCAGCTGTTTTTTGGGATAGCACAGTGACTACTCCCCAAAGAGACAAGAGCAAGTCCCAAGCAACCACAGCACCGTGCCGAAGTAGCGCTTGAGGGTTCCGTGGTGCTTCTCGGCTTTAGGTTGAGGGCATGAGCATGAGGTAGACTGGTTTTGCTTTACTTATCTTAGGGAGCGACTGAGACAGTCTGATAGTGGTTAAAGGGGATCGCGATGAGAAAGACTTTCAAAGTGCAGCCGACACCTCTTTGCAGGTAAAGGGCTCACCTGGATTAGCTGCTTGGCCTGGATCGTTTTGAGGTTCTTAGGTACGTTCCAGTTTCCCCAGCTCGATTTGCCGTAGGAACAAGACAACCTTTTTTTGCAAAGGGGCCACTGGGCAATTAGGCTTGAGTTTTGTGATGCATACACTCCAACATTTGTGACCCATTTGGGGCAAAACCCGAGCCCTTAGCATTCTACCACTTTACAGGACTTCCCGACTGTGCGTTGTGACGTAGGAGCCTTAATTTTTGAAATAGGGTTTTGGGGTATAAGATGCAATACAATAATTACAATAAGGAACCCCAAAGCCCTATTCTAATTAGTAATTTAAGGCCCCTGTAGTACTCCTAATACCCTGCGTGGGGAAGGGGTTGGATGGCGAAAACAGGGAACCTGACGCAAAACCCGGCCAACCCTAAACCTTAACAGCCGAGCAGCCCCCGTAACATTCTGAGGTGCACACCAAAATATTTTAATGTCAAATTACGCTATGTGTACATACATCTGTATCTATATATCTACATACATGCATACATAAATTCAGACATACATATACGGGACATACATGCATACATACAAACATACATACATACTTACTTACTTACATACATACTTACATGCGTACATATGTATGTATAGATGCATGTATGTAATTATGCATGTATGCATGTATGTACGTACGTAAGTATGTATGTATATGTGTATACGTATCTACATATATATATATATATGTGTGTATATATGCATACACATATTTGTATATATATATATATACTCATATGTACGTATGACAACTGTGTGTGAAGTGTATACCATGGTACATGCTTAACCTGCTGAGAACTGAGTAAGGAGGCCTTTTATAGTAGCCTCAGTAGTTGGCGGGTCACAGCGACAGAACAGAGGAGTTCGAGCAACTTGATGCGATATTGCCTTATAGTCCCAACATGGTTGTACTACATGTCCGCTGAGAACTTCCTCCCAAAAAGACATATGAGCACCCAGTCCCAACCGTAGGTCTCTTTCTTTGTTCACTCTTTGCTCGTTGGTAGCCATTTAGGCGCTGGCTCCCAGAAAAAGATAGTGCTGTGTGTAGCTTCCTGCCACCATGGACGTGGATGTGGTCAGCTGGAAGCAGGACCCGAAATTGTGGGTTTTAGAGTCGGAAGCATGGGTACAATCTAACGGGTCATTACAACAAGGATCGTCTTTCCCATTTTGCAGGATTCTGAAACTTAGGAATTTCCTCGGGGACCGTCTGTCTCTTACAACAAGGATGTTGTGATTCCTGGTGACTCAGGAGCACCTTTTTTCCGGGCCCTGCATTGGATCGTCTTCAGTTTGTCTGGGAGTTGTTGGAAGATCTGATCCGGTTGTTTGGGGGAATCTCCAGACTTGCCTTGCTTAGGCAAACTACTAGCTCACGAAGTGGGAGTTTCCGAAAATTAGGGGTACCTTATTTTGGGGGTCCTTTATTAAGGATCCTATTATTTAGGGTACTATGTTAGGGTCCCCAATTCTCGGAAACCCCCAAGTGTGTTTACGACTCTTAAACACTTCCGGCTTAACAGGGGTAACATCGACCATGGAAGCACCTTGCGAATTAAGGGCAGTCTCAAACAGCAAGACCTTAGGTATCTGGGTGCTCCTGTAACTTTGCAGACTTTCTGAGTATGGCATCTCTGTGTAGGTCGTGAGAGATTTTGTTGGCGGGGGTCAGGTACGTTTAGGATTTCGGTGTTTGTTACTTCCTGGTTGGTACCGACACCCCAAATCAGATGCCAGCTCTTCAGCTTTGAACCAACCATGTCTTAAACCCTTTGTTCCCATGGCTTTCGCAAAATAACTCCAGCCTCCCTAAACCCTAAACCCCAAACCCTGGCTATACTTCAAGCCTGTAAACCCCGAACCTCGGGAGGTATCGAAATAACGAATAACCTTGGCCCTGATGTACTTCAAACTCTGTACCCAGCGAACAAAAAAAGCCTGCAATCAAGAACTAGTGGTTTGGCTTTTGTTTCTTAACTTCAAATCGTCATCCGGAGTCTAAACCTCGTTGCAGGAGCGTCTGAGGGATGCTCTTGCGACAATCTCAGAGGCCGGAGGGATACCCCAACTCTGTATGGGAAGTGCCTGTGTGCAGGATACATTCAGGCTTAGGGTGGAGGTACGTTTGGGCAGAGGGTTTTGAAGGGCGACGACAGCGTCCTTGCAGATTTGTGTTTGCAGCTTTTGGCGTTATGACAGTTTGGCCCGTCCTTTCCTGGGGTTTAGTCGGGAGGTGAGGGAACTGGATGGTCTAGGGTTGAGTGTTGACGGTTTATTGAGTTCGGTTCTTGAACATGCCACGTTGTTTGTGCATACCTTTTCACATGGGAGTAGAGAAGCTGACAACAGCACGATTGGGCATTAGGTCTAGCTGGCTCGCTGGGATTTCTGAGACAAGGCTGTACAAGGTGAGAGGCCTGCTCTACCCAGTTGACCTAGCCTGACACGGTTCCAGACTTTAGGGTTGCAGCAATTCCCTTTCGAGCACGATGCTTTTGTTGCGACCGTTCATGTGAGATGATTTCTCTTGGTTTGAACCGCTCCTGAAAGATCCAGGCTTTCTTTTCGCTAGGCCACTACCTCCACGACCGGTCATGAGAGTAATGATGACCGCAATGTGAGTACTACGAAAAGTGAGACAAACCATGCCCACAGCACTAGCAATAACAGCGATATCTGCTGACAGTAGAGAGTAAAACTGAGCAGGCATTCAAGTTTCCATGGCAATAGGAAGAATATGGTATCGAGGAGAATGTCTTTGAACCTTGAGACTCTTTGCGACAGGCCCGACAACATGGAAGCCATATTCAACTCGAAGGGGGTTTTGGGTTTGGGGGTGTCAGAGGCTTTGAATTTGTGCGCCACCTCCCGGCCCCAAAACGCTGCACCTCGAGAGAACGGAAATGAGAGCTGTTACATAATGGGAGATTCCGACCATATGGAATCCTCATACACATGTATGTGTATATGTATTTACATATATTTTTATTGCAGAGTAAAAGAGAGAGAGAGAGAGAGAGAGAGAGTGAGAGAGAGAGAGAGAGTGAGTGCGCCAACATCTCAGAATATTGAAGAAATCCCCCCACGCTCTCGGGCAGAGGTGACGGAAGATCTCAGGCGACTGCAGGTCGCGGAGTGCAGCGGGAAGGCGTCGAAGTTTGGGGTTTATGAGGTCTTGGGGTTTTAGGGTTTAGGGTTGGGAAGGTTTCAGGGTCGCAGGCTTAAAGGGTTTAAGATCTGAGTGTAATCTTGATTTTGGCTATCAATTCGGTCTTGGGGTTGGAGGTTTCGGCATTTTTTGATGAGGTTGTATAGGGGCTTACAAGGGTGCTGGAGGGCTGGGCGAAGTTGGTGGGGGGTCTGGGTTGAAACGAAGGAGGATGATATGGGTAGTTGTCAAAATTATGGGCCCTATTGGGGTACCCTAAATAGTAGGTGCCGCATTATAATAAGGACCCAAAAAGGGACCATAATTTTGAGAACCACCCTCTGAGATTGCTCTACGACTCTGAGAGCAGCTTGCGAGGGGAAGTGGTCGCGCGAGAAGCCTCGTGCTCTTAGGGTTTAGGTTTAGGGTTTAGTGGTATTTAGGGTTTGGGTTTAGGGTTTTGGGTTTTGGGTTTGCGACGAGCACCAGTCGATTTTGGCGGCCGAAGACATAATCAAGGTCACGGACAAGATGATGTCCAAGACAAAGGCGAAGCCCCACCCTGGCGCCCCGAAGAACCCAGGGCCTGTCTCTTTTCCATAGTAGCTGAGTAGATAACCTTTAACCTTTTGGGGGCTTTAATAATCCTACTATAATTGAAAAGGTTAACCTTTTTTGGGCTAGGGTACTCAGCTCCTAAGTTTCAGGGTCTGGGATGAGGAAGGGGAGACGGAGGAAACCCACGAGGTCCTAAATGGGAGTTTCAGAAAATTAGGGTTTAGGGTTCTGGGGTTTTGGGTTTGGGGTTTTAGGGTTTAGGGTTTAGGGTACCTCATTGTGGGGGTCCTTATAATAAGGATCCTACTATTTAGGGTACTATATTAGGGTCCCCTAGTTTCCGAAACCCCCAAATCTGGAAGGATGATCACCTCGGGTCTAAGCGAGGCAGCGGCAGCCAGAAGGATCACGAGAAGAAGAAGTGATAGGGAATAATTCCATTCCGGTTCCTAAATGTCGAAAAAGCAGAGCCAGGAAAGATAAAGGTACCCTCTTCTCGGTTTCTCACTAGGCCCTTTTCTTCCTTCTTGTGGGCTTAGTCTTCGGCTCCCTTCAAAACAACCTAAACCCTAAACCCTAAACCCTAAACCCCAAACCCCAAGCCAAACAGGTGGCACTGAGCCTTCTGAGGATCCTAAACTTTTTCTGCCAAAAGAGGATCCGTGGAAAGTCCTTAGCTTACCCATAGGCCCCATAGTAGTTCCTTTTTGGCTACTTTGTAGGATTCTATATATGAACCCCAAAAAGGAACTACTTTAGGGCCTATGGGTATATGGCTCGTCTTGGCAATTTGGGCGCGAAGCCTTTCTGGGTCTTGAAGGCCGCGTATTTCAGTTCCTAAGCCCCAAAAGTTGTCACACTGCCGGATGGTGTAGCCATGCAGCACTCCAACATCAACTACTTGGAGGTTCATGGGTAGTTATAAGTAGGGTTCTAAGTAGGGTAACTATAATTAAAACCCCTATTCTGGGACTTATAAACCCACATATAACTACCCATGAACCTCCAAGTATTCGGGTTTGAAACCGCGACTCTTCGAAGGGGGGAGGAGGCTTCTGGTCAGAGTGCCTCGGGGCTTCTGCTTGGTAGCTGAGTTCTAAGCTAGTTACTTTGTTTTCTGTGGGGCCCACTTCAATCAATATATATATATATATATATATACATATATATATATATATATTTTATTTATTTATTTATTTATTACATATCAAGTTTCCCTGAACCCGACGCCTCCGACTTGGAACGCCTCCTGCCCGAGGTTGACTTTTCTGACTCGCACAACATCGCGCAGATCTGCCAAGGAGTGGTACTACGGATTTCGGGCTCAGGGCTCAGGGTTGAGTTCATCTCTTCGTGTTGAAGTACGAGCTTGTTCGTGTCCGCAGTGGGTGGCGATAGATACGAGGGAACCCCAAACCTAAACCCTAAACCCTAAACCCTAAACCCTAAACCTAAACCCTAAACCCTAAACCCCAGACTCCAAACCTAAACCCGAAGGGTCGAACGAACCGATACAAATAAATGCACACTTGTGCATATAGAAACGATAAGTGGCCAAATATATAATGTAAATACTCAAGTATATATCTATCATCCCCAAACAGTGCAGGAGTTGCATTCATCCTCCTCGCCATGTGGCTCATCTTCGCGAACAACTCCAAGGTCAACCGATCTAGGGGCAAGCGGTCAATGCAGGGGCCCAAGTAAGTACCTAAATAATTACGGGGGCTCCTTACTACAAACATATAGTATGATATACCCGATGCACAAGACATCCGTAGCTGGCCTCCGACTTCTGTCCGCACACACCCCAAAACCCTATTCTAGTAATTATGTAAGGCCCCAATATTCGGGCCTTGGGCTTTGGGGTTTGGTTTGAGGCCTCGAGGTTTGAATCGGGCAAAGGGTTGCTTCTGGACTAGGAGTTTGAGATTTGGGCCTTTGGGGGCGGAGTTTGGGGAATAAATCGACGTTGTGGACTCCGCCTGGGTGAGATGCCTCAGCATTTGCTGACAGAGCTGCAAGTTGTGAAACGATTGGTGGCCTCTTGGAATATTATGTCCTGAGTTCGCCAACCAGACTGCGCAAGGCCTGTACAGAACGGAAAGCTTCTGAACTTTCGGCACCAGACAGTGCTTGTTTCAAGCCTTGCCTTGGTTGCGGCGTGCATATGCCGATGAAGCTCACCCCCGGTAATCAACTCTCGAGCACAGGTCGGGAAAACTGGTGTTCCCAGAGACTCCAATATCCCTTAATTAAGGAAGATACCTTAAATCATATGATCAATCCTACTATAGTTTAAGGTATATTCTCTAATTAAGGGATATTGGAGTCTCTGGGTTTTTTGTACGGACAGCAAGGCCTGTCGGACGAAAGGCATTGATTCGCCTTGACAGCTTGTTGTTAGGTGCAGTTTCGCCTCCATTGTTTTAAGTTGGGGAAATCCGTGTCTAGAGCTTATTCTAGAAGCCTCAAAAGTTGCACGGTGGTTTGGGGGCGGTTGTGCTACACGCAGCTTCCAGGGGCTTAGGCCAGATCATGCCAGATCCTGAAAAAGGTCTGGGACTTCGCAAGCCTTTCGACGCGAGACGCCTGAGAAGTCCTGGGTGGCTTTCGGGCTCGAATTTGTAACACACTTTTAACACAAAGGCTTCTACTGTCGGACCCCTTGTTTCAAGAAATCCTCACACGTACTTTCAGCCCTAAAAAGAAGTTTAACGCTTAAGCTTATGGCCTGTATCATCCTAAATATAAGTTCTGCCCTAAGTTTACATCTGGCAAAGAAACCTAAGTAAGCCTTTAAGCATAAGCCAGAAGGCTACAATATCTCGAAGCCTCCAACCCCACATACCCGCTTTGAACTTAGATCGAGCCGTTTCGAACCCGAATGAATCCTGCATCAACCTACTATAACCCAAATTTTTGTCATTACTTGTGAATAGACCCCTCAGAAATCCTTAGTTTAGGATATAGATCTTCGGGCTTTGAGGGTTTGGTGTTTTAGGATTTCGGGTCAAGCATCGAGCCTTCCATCCGGGACGCCATGAAAAGTCATATAAGCGAAACCAGCAACTCTGTGCTCCAATACTAAAGTCTTATATTGTGAATGGTTATAGCTATGACAATTTTCGATTCAGGGTTGAGAGCTAGTATGATTCTGAAAGTTGTGTCTTTTGCTTCCGACAGACGTTGAGAGGCCCTAAAACCTAGAAGTAGATTGTCATCCACCCTGAACCCTACGGCGCCACGGCCGCTCAATTTTTTTGGAAGGTGGCTGTCGCCCAGAAGGCTCCGCTTGAAGAGCGTCACAAGATCTGTGCGACCATCAGCGGCTCGGCTCCAGAGTACCCAAAACCACCCCAGACCCATTTCTGTTCACCGTTGCGAACTTGTGTGACGAATTTCATCTAGGCTTGAAGCTAACATCCACTCCTGAATTGAGGGCGTTTTGTGCATCTTCGATACGAGACTGCGGAACCCACGAAGACAGAATTTTGCCTAGGGCTCTGAGCGCCTCTGCGTCGTCAAGCAGAACCAATCGTCGCACCCTTGAGATGTTGAGGCCCAAACTAAAGACTAACTCCTAACCTCCCCCGGTCAAACTGCTACACTTGCCCGTGAACGCTGCTTGAGAGGGCAGGGTCACTGGCAACTAGTACATGGTAGATTAGATCCAACAGTAGTGTATAGTTATAAGTATGTGTACATATATATATATATATATACATATGTGTATATGTATTCGGCAATGCACTTCGAGGTTCGAACCATACTGTTGCTCAGGGCCACGCACCCCCAAGAGTGAATGACGGAAACCTTTGCAAGAGTTTTGTCTAGGAGGAAACCACCACCAAAGCAGACCAACAGTAACTATCCTTGCTCATGGTTTTTGCAGTGCTACTGTTTGCAACATGCAGCTGCCTTCTAAGTAGTGAAGACTCGAAAAACTGACACCGGTGTGCGGGTTTAGGCACGGCGGTGGCTCTCTTTTCCGGCTTCTTCAACATCCTTCAGCTTACAGCCATAGATGCCCCTCGCTGCAGAACGAGGGCTCAGGGCTTCGGGGAGGGATTCTCCAGTGGTAGGGGTGAGCAAGGTCAAAGGGTGGAGGGGGCTGGGGGGGTTCAGGAGCTCAAGGCTGTAGAGACCCATCCATGCATCCTGGCCCAAAATCTAGATTCCTGGATTCGCTTTTTTCACCACTTACCCGGTGTCACGGGGTTGAGACAGTGACGATATCTGTAGACAGCGTACTCGAGAAGCGTTGTCGGCATGGTTCCAGTCGTTGGGATCACTGGTTTACTGCTGTAACAACTATAGGTCCGAATGCTACCGTACTTCTCTTCTTCGTCATGCGATTCCCTGATAGATTGTCGTAGGTTTAGGGTTTCGGACGAGACAAGAGACAAGGTTGTGTTTTGTTGAGGAACCTAGGCCCTTGGCAGGATGACATGATTGTTTTTGAAGACATGAGTGTAATTTTATGCAGTTGCGAAAGGCTGTTTTCATGTGCCGCTTCATTCTTGTAGCGGTAAGCCCCAAGCACAGAAACTCGACCATATACATAATCCGCAAATCTGGATGCCTTGTTTTCACAACCCTGCCGAAAGGCCAGGACCTAGACTGTTGTTGACACTGGTTTCACCATTCGTATGCTTAGACTGACTCGGGGGCTGAGTAGGTAACCTTTAACCTTTTGGGGCTTAGCTGATCCTACTAGAAATTTAGAGGTTAACCTTTTTTGGGCTGGGGTACTCAGCCCGTAAGATGAACAACACTGCCAGTTTCACATGCCTCGAACAACAGACCGGAGAGATACTCAGGGGATACATGCCGACAGCCTTGAGCGCATCCTCATCCACAGCAGTTACACCGAGAACCCAAGCCAAACAAAGGGACTGAACCAGTCAAAGGACTCGTGATGATAACTCTGCTACATAAACCCCTAAAGCACTGTTCGACATATTACGGCCCCAATGTTAACTCTTGATAGTAACCCTTCGAAGGAACCCTGCACCCCAAACCCTATTCTAATGTTTAGGGCCTCTGTGGTAAGCCCTTTTCGTAAGGCCCCGGTATGAAACCCTAAACCCTAACACCCTAAGCCCTAAACCCTAAACCCTAACACCCTAAACCCTAAGGCCCCTGTTTGCTGTTTCAGAAGGCCCTACACCCTAAACTTTCCAAACCCTCAGCCCCACTTTTGCTGTTTCATAAGACCCTAAACCCCTAAGCCCAAAGCCCTAAACCCTAAACCCTTTCCAACCCCTCAGGCCGCTTTTTGTTGTCAGGAACCCTAAACCCTAAACCCTCAGCCCCCCCCCTTTTGCTGTTTCATAAGGCCCTAAGCCCCTAAGCCCTAAGCCCTAGCCCTAAACCCTAAACCTTCCAACCCCTCAGGCCGCTTTTTGTTGTCAGGAACCCTAAACCCTAAACCCCCTAACCCTAAACTTTCCAAACCCTCAGGCCCTTTTTTGTTGTCTCTCAGGACTTCGATCTGCCAGGGCGGTCCAGCAGCTTCACCTTGAACCTCTCTCGCCCGGTGGAGCCGCTCCGCTGCATCAAAGTTGGGTAGTATAGATTTTAGGGTTTAGGGTTTAGGGTTTAGGTTATAGATTTGGGACTTTCCGAAAATTTGGGTACCTTGTTTTGGGGCCCTTATAATCAGGATCCGATTATTTAGGGTACTATATTAGGGTCCCCCTTATTTTCGGAAACCCCCATTTTCGTACAGTACAGTATGGATATTATTATATATCATAGCAATGATTGTAGTATAGTACGCTAGGCTATAGAATATCGTACTCGGTTATGTTCTAGAATATTATAGTAGATTGCCGCATAAGATGGTATGAGATTGCATATGTTTTACAGTGTCCTATATTATATTAGATCAGGTTAGACCATATCATGTCATATCAGACCCTGTTAAAAACGGTACATTATCTGGGTACTATAGCTTATTCAAGTATGAGTTTGGGTTTAGGGAGTCCCTTCGTTGAGAATGCTTCTCAGCGCCCCCCTTTCGAAATGGGGCTTCTCCAAGGTCGGAGAAGTTTAGGGTTTGGGGCTTCGGGGCCAATTCAACTTGTCAACCCTGCGTCCTAGCATCGTCTGGGATAAGTTGGGCCTGAAGCCGGAAAACAAAGGACATCCTACCTTTAGACCCGAGTTCTGACCATTCGTCTTTGCGGTTTCATGTCTTGGTGTTGTTTAAGGGGCCTCGGTATCTAGAGTGACTAGAAGTCACTGTGACAGAATCCGAGATATCTTGTCTGTAAACTGTATATGGGGGTTTCTGAAAATAGGGGACCCTAATATAGTACCCTAAATAATAGGACCCTTATTATAAGGACCCCAAAATAAGGTACCCAAATTTTCGGAAACTCCCATATAAACACCGACAACCTTCCATCGTTGCTCCTCCTTTGACTATAGAGAGCGGTGGGAAATTATCAGCACCTTGAGTGACTAGAACCTGCGCAAGTCGATGATGGGCATCTACTGGGTTCTTGTTAAGGGATTTAATTTAAGTTACCATAATAGGGATCTATAGTAAATAATATGGTTTCCTTATTATGGTAACTTAAATTAAATCCCTTAACAAGAACCCAGTCTATGGTAAGGAGCTCCTGGGTCGCACTAAAATACCTAGCGAAACAGGGCTCGTCCTGGCAGGGCTCTGCACTGCTGTCGGTGTGAGGATGCCCAAAAATACCTGGCAGAAAAGCCAGACCACAGGCGGCGGCACTGAAGTGAAAGCCATGCGCGTGCATACCACACAGGATGGCTCCAATAAATGCCCCTGCATTGCCACCCCAAAGGCTGCGTGACCACCTGCTCTTATCGTCCGCACAGTCTTACTCGGCTTCCCCTGCAGCCTCCCACTTTACACGCCATGGCCTCTACATGCCTTTGCAAGCGGTTTAGGGTTTAGGGTTCAGGGTTTAACCCTAAACCCTAAACCGTGCAAGGATCAGAATCAGAGGAGCTTCCAGTGAAAGGTCGGACACAACAGACTCGATTGGGAAATCAAGCCTGTAAGAGAGATGTCCGGCTTACACCACAACCCTTGCGGGTCAAACACGCCTTCTTGCTCAATAGGATGGTCCGATTACCCTTTTTGCAGCGGCGTCAACACTTTGGATTTCTCCGCGGACCCGTAAACACCGAATGTCCCTCGAAAGGATGAAGCAGACAGAATGTAGAAATCAAATCTTGGCTAGTGGCTCCGTCTAGGGGTCCTGTTCTGGAGCATTCCTACGATCGAAGCATTCTGTTGGGGTCCGAATAAACTGAAGCTCCCATATAATTTCTGACAGACTCAGCGCGTTTTCGAGGAAAGGTTATTAGCCTTTCCCTTTCTTACAGGACCTCCCGAAGACGATTTTCTTACCTTCTGAGAGGGGCATGATTGAATGTGTCACCCCGAAGCGTCCTCACACCCTTAAGCGGCAAGGCTTCTCGGGGAGCCCCGAACCCCCCAATTACGATAGTATTCTTCAGATTCATATTCAGCCTACTCTTCTTGGGTCCCTGCCTTCTTTTGCATTTTTCATGCTGTGTTTCCTCATGTTGTAAGGAGAAACAACGCTCCAACAGTCACCGAGATCGCTTTGACTCCATGAAGCCGCGCAGTCCATCAGTTAAGGGTTTGTGGTTCTTCCGCTTCGATTCTGGCCCAGGTGGTTGGCTACCTGCCCCATCATGCAGCTGAAGCTTGTCGTGCTTGCAGGCCTTGACTCTGACCCCATGTGCGTTTGGCTAAGGGCTTAATGCAGAAACCGAAGTAATTAGAAACCTTATTCCTTGCGGTTCCTTGTTATAGTTATAGTATCAGATTCCCCAAAACCCTATTCTAGTTAAGGCCCCGAGATTAGGCTCCTTGACCTAGTCCCAGCCGAGGCCCAAAGCTTGAACGTCCGAGCCTTACACCCTTAAACACATCCCCATTCAAGCAGGGCACTTGGAGTACCCGCCCAGCAAGTCCAATGTGGGCGCGAAAAGCTCTAATCGGACATCAGGCTTGTATTTGTGTATGTATGTGAGATCTATGTGTGTATATATATAGACAGATATCCAGAGCCGACATAGCAATGTATGTCTGTACATAGGTCTACATCTCGTCCTACCTACCGGCCTTCCTACGTGCCTACCTACCTACCTACCTACCTACCTACCTACCTACCTACCTATCTATCTCCCGAAGCTTTAGCTTTTCGTTTCGGGTAAAGTAACTTCTCATAGGAAAGTTGTTGAGCTATATCCGGGCTTAGTTCTTCAAGCAGAGAAGCTCCTCAAACAACCATTTCCCTCAGAATTATTGCCGGATCCTACAAACAAAGGCATCACTTACCATTGAAGGCATATACCCTAAACTTTACTAGGATCTTTATTCATGTGCGAGATACTCGGGGCCTTGAGTCTCTGAATGAAACAGTGAAGACTTTTGCTAGCTTGCAGGCGCGCGGGTGCCCGCTTACCGACGCTTTATGATGCCCCTGCTTTCGGCTACCTGGGCTGAAGGTTGCGCTTTGGGGAGTAAGATTTCATTCAGGGTGTTAGGGTTACGAGACCCTACCACCCGATCACTCTGAAGGGATCAGGTCCAGGGCAAAAAGGTGTGTGGGATGTAGGAATGCATTAGTTCAGAGTTTAGGTGTAGGGCTTGGGGCCCAGTAGTGCCGTTTTCCCACTTTTCTTGCGAGGGGGTTGCCCCAATGCGAATTTTCGCAAAGAAAGTAAACCTCTCTTTTTAGCAAGTACAGTGAACTAGGTGTTGGGGGATACAGTTGCTACATAACCCTGAAGACTTAACCTTCTCATCACCTAGTCATCAGACCGGAAGTCCACACTCAAACCGTAACATAGAGGTCAGAATAAGCACTGTCATAAAAGTATACCTCCTAGTCGCTGTCCTATTACCAGGCTATAGGCATGCCCCATCGCCCTGATCTAACGTCTTCTGTCACACATAAGACCTTTTTGGAACCTTAATAAATCCTCATAAGAACCCATACAAAACCCCCGCTGCAAGCCACAGTTAAGAACCCTATGAAACGCCCTCTGAGCCCTGGGAAGCCCAAGGTAGCCGTGCTGCTCTGTGGTACCGCCTCCATGTTCACCGGAGCCTGGGTTATTGTTTCCTGAGGGGGGTGGGTCCAAAAAGGGTGTGGGGTTTCTCGGTTAAGCACCTAGCTTAAGTCAAAAATCACGTTCAGGAAGCATGCCTCATACAGTATACACTTGATATCTAGGATCTTATCGTGGGTTGCTTGCTGATGGGGAATTTAGGTTGAACGATCCAAACTTGAGGCTTTGAAAGGCTTTGTGAAGTTCTTATCGCATTGTCTCGGGTTTTACAGGGGATCTCTATAGGGTTGCAATATGCTTTCCTTCTTTCGGGAGCCTGAAGTACCCGCCTCTAGAAACAACTCACAGACGCAAAAGCAAGATGCCCGAGATTAGAGAGGTTTCAGAAAAGTTCGCTAATTTGTCGGATGCATGTTGGGTTCCCTTAGAACCCCAAGGTTGCCGGGAAAGTTCCCGAAGAAGCGCCCAGGAGATGCCTTGCGCTTCGCATGGTACGGCTTTGGCCTGTGCTTCGCTGGCCCCCAGTCGGCGGTTTAGGGTTTAATATACAGACCTAAAGAATTACCAATACTATTGGGGAATTCCTTAAAACAATTGTAGTATAAGGGGCCCCAAAACCCTATTCTAATTATTAAGGCCCCTATACTACATACGCTTTGGATAGTATAAGGGGCCCCAAAACCCTATTCTAGTTGTTAAGGCCCCTACATGGCTTTTCTGTCGGAACTAGAATCTGGGAGGGAGGGTTGAATGTTTCAGAGCGAGGGCTTTTGGGTTGAGGGCTTTAGGGTGTTAGGGG
Organism: Symbiodinium sp. CCMP2456; assembly: GCA_905221635.1. Taxonomy (NCBI): domain Eukaryota; class Dinophyceae; order Suessiales; family Symbiodiniaceae; genus Symbiodinium; species Symbiodinium sp. CCMP2456. The sequence continues at coordinate 64,610 of CAJNDV010014369.1, forward strand.
CCAGTGCTTCGCGTTTTTGAGCTGCAGGGTTTTGAGGGTTATAGGATTTAGGGGCTGGATTCTGGGGCTACTTCACTTAGAGGCGAAGCCTCACGCATGAAGCCCCAAAATTAAATCGTGTATAAGATCACTCCATAGTTGAAGTAAGGCTTTTCCTGAATGAAGGGCTTACTTTTCCTGTCTCTGAGTGGTCTAAGCTCTTGGACTCCAGGACTTCTCTCTCAAAACCCGAAATCCTACTGTCGACCTCTGATTGAACATGGGAGTTTCCGAAAATTAGGGTACCTTCTTCGGGGTCCTTATAATAAGGATCCTACTACTTAGGGCCCTATATTAGGGTCCCCTATATTCGGAAACCCCCATATCCCGCATGTCTTTAACGCTAAGGCCTCAAGTTCCAGGATCCTGGCCATAAAGGATGCTTTAATTCCGGTGGCCCGCAGTATTCTCGAAGATTATGGGTATTTTCTGAGTATGGCTATCCCTAAACCCTAAACCCTGAACCTATAACTATAGGTTGAGTATGGCTATCCCTAAACCCTAAACCCTAAACCTATGACTGGCTCAACTGGGGAGTCGATGTCGTTGCGACTGCTACTTTGCTTTACCTGCCTTTTTTCTGGTCTTCGCTGGAACGGGCAGCTAGCTTAGGGCCCATGATTCGGATGTCCATAGCAATTCCGTTTTCATAGTAGTTCTTCCGGTTGTCAGTTTGTTGAAGGCATCTGGGTAAATGAAACTTATGGGCGGATCCTCACAGTAAGTGCCTGTCAAGCAACGGCCCCACTCCAGCGAAACAGCGAATGCTAGCTTAGAGCGTGTCCCAGTCATCATGTTCTACCACAACAGCCTGCAGATCTCGGAGAACAGCGAGGGCGAGGCAGGCATGTTGGAGGGGTCACTGTCAGTCGTAACCGAAGTATAATTGCACTTCTGATGGTCATAACCTAGCTAGCTTTTCTGCAAACCCTACATAAGACCCCATACTTAGGCCGATTCGTGACACATCCGGAACTATTGGCTGATGAAGGCCGTGATGAGATGGTCAACGAGCTGGGACGGTGGGGCTATCTTAAGAGAGCGCGACAAAGCTGAAGCAGGTCGATGATCCTGCGGAAACGAGCATGTCTCTTGAGGGTTCCAAGCAGAAGATCGAGGCTTGCTCTCAACGGAGACTTCGGCAGTCCTTCTTGGAAAAGCCGTGGAAAATATGTCCAGGGCTGAGTTTCGAGTACCACACAGACCTTACCCTAAACCCTAAGCCGGTAAACCCTAAACATATGAACCCAGGCGCGGGCTAAGGGCATCCACTTGAGGGTTCTCGCCACTAGACCTTAGCCGTCAACTCCGAACAAAGGGCCTTGGTAGTTGACCTCCTGTCTACTCAATCCGCTTGCAAGACGTACATAGGTCTGAATGTTTAGGCACAATCCCCACCCCCTCTCGCCCCCTCTTGTGCCTATATGTGTGTCGTTTTGTGACAGGATTCTGTGCCGACAAACTAGTGGCAAAACGGTTTGCACTCTGGAGCAATCACCTGTATAGCTATAGCATATAACACCCAGACTACCCTAAACCCTAAACCCTAAACCCGAAACCTAGTCTGGTTGGTTAAGGCCCCTGAAGCATGTTGCGGCTCTTAATAATGAAGCTTAGGACAGAATTGTTGATCTTTCAGGCTGGTTTGGTGAACACCATCTTCTAAAGCAATGCAAACGCGTGGTGCTTACAGCGCTTCTAAGAACAGCCCAACTATGGGCCGTTGGCTGGATTGTCTTGGCATGTTAGAGTCTGCGCTTCGAGATTCAGGTTACTTGTAAGCCAAGATAGCTGGTTTCCGAAGCCGTGCTTCCGTGGGAGCTAGACTAGTGGATCGCAAGTACAGCTACGCGAACTGCAAACAATTATGGACCCTCCATCCAGAACCTACCCATAGGCCCTAAAGTAGTTCCTTTTTGGTGTTCATATATAGGGTAACCCCCCAAAAGGAACTACTTTAGGGCCTATGGGTAGCCCTTCTTAATCCAAAACAAGAACTCTAGAGACCGAAGGTTTCTGCGGGCCTGTGAGGAGTCGGAGACTTCAGATTTCGGTGATCAGGATTCATGGATTCAGCAGTCACAAACATGGGCGCGGAGGAAGGCAAAGAAAGAACGAAACAGCTTAAAAAGGACAGAGGGAGGACCCTAAACCCAGAACCCAAAACCCTCAAGCCCTAAGCCCAGAACCTTGAGTCCAGAACTTGAAACCCCCAAGTCTAGAACCCTAAAACCGCAGACCTCCAGGAGTCCTTCTTCCATGGAGATTCGGACTTCCGCAAGCTCTCCCTCCTCCTGGTCTGGACTTGGTTCCCCTTCCCCATTTGGCCTCTCGGCTTCTGCCCAGGGAGCCCCTAACATCTCGGTCTTAGGTCAGGGGTGGAATGCGTTCAAAGTAGACTCCCACATCAGAGCTTTTCAAAGGTGCTCTGATCTCTTCACCAGACTGTGTGTGTGTGTACCTCTGTGCATGGCCGGTGCCGTCAAGCCCGAACTGCTCTCGTCGATCCGTAGATAGTTGCACTCAAGGCCCGGACCTACCCCCCCCCTCCAAAGAAACACTGCTACACCCATCACCTTGAACCGTAAGCCCTAGGCAACTGAACCGGGCATCAGCTATCCCAAGGTCCTAAATTAATCAATAAGCCCTACCAAGATAACAGTCTCTGTAGCTTAAACCTGAAATGTTAAGCTGAGGTTCACAGTCTCCGTCGAGGGGTTCGGCCTGATCACAGATCCGTTCGTCATCGAAATGGGCTGGGTGCTACTGAATTTCGGCTTATGAGCAGCTGCATTCCCCTCGCATAGTGGTTTCAGTAATCGCGCCCCTTTATCTACAGGAGCATCCCAGAGCCTCTACATTCGTGAATAAGACCTAATCCCTTAGGTATATTTAAAGGTGAAATCGATCCTGAATGTTCGGGTAGCTTAAACCCTTGCATTTGTAAACTTCGAGCTTCAGAGTTTTAAGTTGTCAGGCTTCTGGTTCCGGGTGGTGGACTTTCCTGGTTGATACTATGATCCTGCTCAAATTTCATGAGTTTGGGTGACCTTGAACTATCCACGCATAGGTCAGGGCTGACAGGATGGAGGCATAGGGGCTTTGTGGGTTCAGGGTGCGGGTGCGGTGTTTTGTGTTTCTTCATACACCCGGAATCCTGCATTATCCCCAGCACGGATACTCTACTACTCAAAGGATATTCAGGTTTGTGTTCGCCGAGAGTCCCAATGCTGACTCGGGCTACAGTCCGTGTTCTGGAGAAAGGGGCCAACCCAGAAAGGTAGGATTCTATATAGGAGTTTAATATCGCCCAGGTTATAAACATGAAGGAGCCACGTCCTTTCGCTATCATTGAAAGACATGGGTACTAGCTCGTTTGCAGGTTTACTGGGAGCTGCACTGATGACTCATCTGACCCGAGGTCACTCTACTACAAGGATACAACAAAGTTTTGCATGTGAAGTTGACGACTTTGTGGCTGCTTGAAGCTAGTCCATGGCAGGATGTGCATGCAAACCTCAGCACGAACTTCAAAATTTGCCCTACAGACGACTCTTGATAAGTAACTTCTAATTCTTTTAAGCTCCATATTCATTTACGTAGCTTCCTGATTCCTTGACCCTAAAGACCCCCTACAAAGCCTTACAGAGATTGTGTGCGTATTCGCGATGGTGCTTCAAGCGAGATCGTTCACCAGAACCCAGTACAAGTGTCGTGATCCTCCAAGTACCGCTTGCCTTGAGGAGTTACCAGAGATTAGGGTTTAGGATCCGGCGCCGGCTCTAGAGTTTAGGTATTTATGGGGCTTTGGGTTCCGGGTTTCAGATTGCGGGTTTGGGGGTTGTGGGTCTTGAGTTTGGGGGTTTGCACTTCCCAGGGGATTATGGTCTATTGCCTACTACGGGTCATCAACCTCCCTTGATTCATGTGGCAATCATGGGGATCAGAGCGTCCTACAAACATCTCAAAGTGGTTTGAAAGAAGTGTGTGAAGGATGGGTCCTGCTGCTCCAGCGGTCTTGCTTATTGGGATGCCGTTGCTGAGGGGGCTACATAAGTTAAGGGTTCCCCCAGTTTTCTGAAACTCCCATGGCAGTCCCGATCCCAACGATCTTCACGGGCCCTCACGTGGTTGCCACTCGACAGTTCGAAGCACGAGAATTTAGGAATACCTCCTGATTAAGAAGCCACCTAGTGGATCCTCTTTGTGGGATCGGCTTAAGACACAAGATATTTAGCGTCTCCAAAGTCAGAGAGCGGACTCGAGGAATGTGGTCTCCAAGTTCAGTTTCATCGTATTGCTGCAGCGGATGAAGATGGCTCCTTGGCCCTGGTGTATTGGGTCTTCCATGGCCACCAGCAAGCAGGGGTGAGTATTGATCAAGAGTCTCCATACACTAGAAGGGCCATACCGTGGAGGAGCCTTGGAAGAAGCCTATAACTGGCTAGGAAGACTGTTTTAGGGTGGCTGTCCTGCTTCGAGGATTTCGGAAAGACATATTGAGGAACCGAGAGGTTCTTCTTGAGCCCGAAGCACGAAACCTGAAGATCCGGAACCCTAAAGCCCGCAAAATCCTTAGACCATAAACCCTCAACCCTGAAAGCCCTAAATGCCCTAGTCGCAAGGTTCATCAGAACAAGATGGAGGCCGCACGCCAACTGTACGGCCTCCCACCCGGTGCCCTGGCCTCCTGGGTTTGAGCTCCAGCGGTTGGGGAATTTGAGGGTTTAGGGCTTGAAGGGTTCAGGGTATGGGGCTGCCGGCTTGAAGGAATAGAGGTTCAAGGGATCAGGGGTTGAGAGGCTTAGATGTTGAGGGTCTGGAGGTTGAGGCTCTGAGGCTTTTCCCTTCAGAGGTTCCAGGTTTGGAGAATTTAGAAATTTGCGACTTGGCCTTGAGGGTTTGGGTATGACGTAGCAGTTATCACAACGCACCACTGTAGGCCAGACGATCAAGGCAAGGGGCAGTGACGACAGGTCTGGGGTTGAAGGGCTGAACAGTGTCCTGCTTTCTGCCAGCGCATTGTCTGGAGGCAACCACTCAATGCCCCAATGCACAAGGAGACTTGTTGAGTCTTGCTGGTTGGGAGCTGGTGGCTGCAAGCACCCCGACCATGTCTCAAGCCCTAGAAGCAGCGAGGTTAGTTAGAAGGAACAAGTCTGCATGTAGACTCGAGGCAATCGTATGATAGGAACCTCGAGAATCAGGAGGCATGCTGTCGCCCCCTGGAACTCTAAACCTCAAGCTTTAACCTAGATCTTACATTCCGCTTAAGCATCCAGAAAGGTGACGCCGCCACAGAGCATGACCTTCAAACCTACTCTCAACAGGACTTCGCAGGCCCAGCCGTGGGTTGGTTCGGGCTTCAGGCCTTTTGTGGTTTGTGACTTGAAGGTCTAATGGCTTGCGAGAAGAGAGTTTGATGGTGGGGTAAGCGGTAAACCCTAAGCTAAACCCTAAACCCTAGTTGTCGCAGACTTGAAGGGTGATACTACATTCTAGTACACTTGTGGTGCATATGTGTATGTATAACATGTATGTATATGTGTGCAGAGTATAGATTCAAGACATGAACCGTATGTTATGGGATAGTTTAGTAGAGTATGCTATAGTCGGGTACAGATGTTTGGTTTTAATCCGTTTCTGCCCCCACTCCCGTTGAAACTACATTGTCAAAACTGGCGGCCAGTCAGCTTGGGGCCACAGAGGCAACAAACCTTAAGGAGCAGGATTTTGAGGCCTATTTGGCTCTAAATGCGGCAGTTTTAAAGTAGGGCCGCCGACGTCTGGAGATGGGGCACCTCATGCCCTGACTCCCCGGAAAGCATACGTGTCTCTACTTGGAATGGGTCCGGTGTCCTTGGTGCATAGGTTTCGTATTCGCCCCCAAACCAACCAAGAGACTCCAACATCACCGAGGATGGTTCATAAAGGTTTTAACTCCAGCACAGTATATTCTTACGAAGGACGGTGGAACACGCAAGTGGCGTCCCACCCGAGCAGCCTAGGTAGTTCCCCAAAAAGGACAGGGAAGAAAGAGAGAGAGAGAGAGAGAGAGAGAGTGAGAGCGCCTTGACGGTGCACCATAAACTTTGAAGCCCGAACCCCTAATCCCGAAACTGCTATATGGGTAGTTGTCTAAATTAGGGTTGCTTTTAGGGTCCTTTTTATACGGGTGTCGTACTATTTGGGGGACCCAAAAAGGCACCCTAATTTTGAGAACTGCCCATATCCTGACTCCCCAACCTGTCAAGCCAAACGAGCAAAACCCTCAAAAGGGAAGCCCTGAAACCGTTAGAGACTCGTTGTACAGGCAAGGCAGTCTCTCCCCGCGGTGGCCTCAATCCGACGGATTACGGCCTCGGCCACGGAGAGGTGGGGCTCCCACAGGTTTAGGGTTTAGGGTTTAGGGTTTAGGTTAGGGTTCACAGTGGGTTGTGTAGCGGTGCTTCGAGCAGGTTGAAGGGTTGCTGCCGTATTTTATCGGGGTTTAAAGGTTGAAAGGATAGCAGTACAGCTTGCTGATTGGATGCAAACACCCATCCAAAAACTAGGTGGGAGTGTGGAATGCTTGTTAAGTTCCGGTAAGGCCTTACAGATGTATGTGTTCAGAATAATTTTTAGGGCTTAAAACTGCTCGGGACCAAAGTGCAAAGGATCCCGTATCCAAGACCTTACCATAATTTAAGAAGTACTGTAAACCCTAGAGTAATAAGCTCTAGCTGACTCCTCCTTGTTAACTGGGATGTGTTTTTCACAGTGGTTTACCCGTATGTGGGAAGTTCGGTGTAGACCTGAACACTAATAATAGGCTCCTTCGCTAGATAAGCATCCTGCAGGACCCTTTTCTACCAGCACCACAAAGCCTGGTTGTGCAAAACAAACTACTGGCTCTAGGCCTAGATATCATCCGCCTCACAAGCCCGAGCGTCCACCGACTGCAGTCGTATGTTGATCAAGCCTCGCTATGGCACTATGGTTGGAATGTTGCTTAGGTGCTCTCTGTTTGGTGATACTTGTTGAAAAGGTGCCTCCAAGACGGATTTCTTTGTTGTTGACCCGTTTAAGATCAGCAGAGATACTGGAGGCTCCGATATTCTACAGGACAATCTTTCCCACAACTTCCATACTTCGCAAATATGGAATATTGCAGTCTTTACCCTCCGAGCTGATTCCCAAACCCCAAGCCCTGAACCTCACAGGGTTTGCGGGCTGGGGAGCTTTGAGTTGTTACAACCTGCTACAATTCCTAGTGTCAGAGTTGGGATTAGGGGGACCCTTGGGGATATAGACCCTCTCAATAAGCTCCCTTTTCAGAGAGCCAAAGGTAGGGTTCAGAAGGGATACCCTTTAAGGGGTACCCCTAATAATACTACCTATAGCGAAGAGCCTGCCAAGAAACAAACCAAGAAGGACAAACCGCAAAGGCACAGGAACTTCTAAGCGGACGAGACATCATCTGCTCTTCCAGGAAGCAGGAAGCGAGTCGAAGTTGGTGGAGTTGGTGGCGGAGACCATGGTGTGCTTCGGGCAATGACTTAGCTTAAGTCCCAATAATAAGAGGTTTAGGAAGACACAATGAGGGGTTTTGGGTTCATCAACAAAGGGTTTAGGGAGACCCAATCAGGGGTCTTGTGTTCAGGCTTTGCGGCGCAAGTTTTGTTATTGTGTTTTATATTTCGTGGTTTTTGAGGCTTACTACCTATCCCCTGTACTGGGGAGAACTTTCATCTTTATGGGTTTACGCTAAGGGCTTTTGTAGAGAACTTTGAAGATATTGGAGCACCTGGTTCTTGAGAGAGAGAGCGAGAGTGCAAAGGAGTCTACATCCCAGTGTAGAAGCCTTGAAGCCTGCGATCAAGTCGATTCTGGGGGTTTTCAGACAAGTAGCTACCTTATCAAGGTGTCCTTGCAATAATTAAATATTGCAGGGTCAAGATTTGGTACCCCTGGTTTCTGGCACTCCCCAGCAAACCCCGAAAGCAATAATCTGCCATCCTAGACTTGAATACCACATTGTTTTTTTTACTTTGGACCCTTAATAGAGCTCTTCGCAAATTTGGTACCCTAAGCCTTAAAACCTCCACAGCTCTGAAGCCACGAGCGGCAGAGGCCTGTAGTGGGTTCTTGGAAAGCTGCCAGATCTTACAGGGCTTATAGGGTTTAGACGGGTTTTAGATGGGGTGGTTCGGAGTTTAAAGGTTTTTTTGGTGGGGAATTGTGGCAACGTTTACGGCTGAGTCGGGCTGTACTCGTATGTAAGTAAATGCATGGGCTTGTTCTAGTTGTAACTCCAAGTGTTGGACCTACTTGATTACTAAGTCCCCTGATCCTTCAAGCAAGCCTTAAGCCAAGCTCCAACCTCTCTAAGCACAAGCCCTTTCTCTCAGGAGCTCTTTTTATTGCTGCCGACCGGTAGCTCAATTACCCATGAACCTAAGCCATTCTTAGGGTACATGTACGTAAGTAGCAACAGTAGCATCGGGATACCAATGGTGGCACTGCACAGTTACATGTGAAAGAACAACAACAGGAAGCAGAAGCCTCTTCATAAATGCGAGACATTGTCGTAAAAGCGGCTACATATGCCACGTTCGGTAAAAGCCATGAACTTGGGCAGCTATTCACCCAGATTAGGGTACTCATGACCCTTCGTGCTTGCTAAGTCCCCACCCTCAACTTTGAAGCCCAACCCATAAGCCCTGACCAATCTCCCTAAACCTTAAACCTTAAACCCTAAACCCTAAACCCTAAGCCCTGACGATTCTCCCGTAAGGACCATGAACTTGGGCACCCACTCCAACCGTATGATGAAGCTTCTGGTGGACAGCGGCATCAGCAACACGGCCGTGCTGGAGCGCCTCAATCAGGCGACTGGGCATGACGGTTTAGGGCTTAGGGTTT
>CAJNDV010014380.1:9726-21296 GCA_905221635.1 Symbiodinium sp. CCMP2456
CCTCCTGCACCAGCGTCGGTAGATGCTGTGCTGTACATGTAGTAGTCGGCATCTGATTGTGTGGCTGACTGTGGCAGCCGGGTTTCTTGCAAACCTACGAAGAGCGGAGCGAAAGGGGCAAGAGACGCCTTGAGCATATCTTTGCGCCCTAACATGCATAAACCAACTCCAGTTGAGCCTGCAACTTCCTTGTCTCGTAGGGTCAACACATTAAGGCTGATACTCGAGAATGAGAAGTCTGCCGTGGCAGTTGGTGCACCCCTGTGTTGAAGGCCGTGTGAGGGAGCCGCGACTCTAGCATGGGCATGGGTTTGTGCAAGAGAAACCTCTGTGTCAAAGCAGTAGAGGTGTGGTACATCAATCTGGCCAGGGACTGTGGCCCAGGCCCAGGAAGACAGCGGATGTTTGGCCCAAGAGGCAGGCCATGTCGGCAGACATCGGTCGTATACACTTTCGCCTTGAGAGCGGGCGAGTTTCGCCAAAGCGTCGCACAATTCATTGCCAGCAAAGCCGGCATGGCCCTTGACATGCTGGTGGGCCGTGGGCAATCTCGCATTGAGATATTGACGCAGAGCTGCAGCAAAGGCGGCAAGGGGAGTGTAATGCTCGGGAGCTGCTCCTTGAACGGGCCGTGCTGTGCCAAATGTGCCCTGGCCGGCACTCTGTGCATCGTAGAGAAAGCGCACAGGCACTGAATATGCCGGGGCGTGCTGCGCTGCCCAGCACATGGCCCAGCAAAGCGCTAATAGTTCGGCAGTCAAGGCATCCTCGAGCATTTCGCCAAGGTAGTACGGCGTTCCTGGCGGGACGGACTGGGCCGAAGCATGACCGACAAGGTAATGTCTAGCCCCCGATATGGCGAAAACCGCAAAGCTCCAGGCACATGGGCTAATGGCTGAGGCCCCTGACGACGCGGATCCGTCTGTGTAGACGTCAAGCTGTTCTGGCACCGGTGATCCTTCGTGGCACCAGATGGGCATATTGACCAGGGCAGTCCTAACTTCCAGAGGAACCCCTTGGAAATTCAAGACGGCACCGAGGTCTGCATCCAGCCAGTCAACCTCCTCTATGGGCAAGGCGTGTGGAAGACACGACTGAAGTTGCAGGACTGCTTGTTGGTGGGCGCTGACAGGAACAGCTTCCGCAAGGCAGACGATTTGAGGGGGGGCAACATGTGGACGGAACAAATGGTCCTCTAGGACCTCAATGAGAATGCAGGCCTCTTGAAGTGCTCTATACTGGTTCCGGACTAGGCTTTCCTCAAGTAGGGTGGGCCCGTCGAAATCGTAGGTCTCTTCAGAAAGGGCAGCATCCCCGTCTGATCTAGCAACAGAGACAGCATCATCGCTGTCAGCACTGTGCGCATGCGGTACGAGGGCTGGGATCCTGACGTGTGCCCGACACGGGGTGGCAAGCGGTCTATGAGGCTGTGCGCCTGGTTGACATTTGGCAGGTTGGCTGCTCTCAGCCCGATCGGCCGATGAGACTGCAGTCTCCATGGCTGTAGCGCACTGGAAATTGGAGAACCCGACCAAAGCAATGCAAGCAATCAGGGCGGCCTTAGTGGGCTTCCTGCTTAAGGCCCCAGATCCTACTAGGGCCAAAAGTAGACAGCAACAAAGATGGGGGGCGAAAGTGGGCAGCCGAAGGGGAACGCCTCGGTGTAAGTGGTGGAACCAGTCCGGCAGCGGTGTCACTGGCCAACTGACACAAGGGCGTGGTATGTACCAGGTGTACACTGTATAAATGTCCTCATCCCGGATAGAGCCTTGGCATGGAGGGACAGAGGTGAAAACCTGATGGCTCTGAAGTAGAGCTTCTTGACGGATATCAGGCTGCCACATAGCCATTCGTCCATGTCGCGGTTGCTGTGGGAGGTTGTACTCTACATGAGAGAGGGGCCCAAACAGGAGGATCAGAGTAGCCCAACCTGTTGTTGGGTATCTGACAGAGTGGCCTGCTCTCCAATCATTCCACCTGTGGGGGTTATCGCTGCTCGACGGGGGTTGTGCCCAACTGCCAGTAGTGCTGGCTGGACCTGCATCTGAGCTAGCCGCTCGATCATGTGGAAGGTCACCCGCAGGTGGCCCTTCGGTCGCAGCGGTAGTGCTGGCAACAGGGTTCCTTGGTAAGGCTGGGAGTGCCTCAGGTAGAAACTCCACAGTAATGATTTCGCCAGGCTGGACTGTCCTAATTTGCTCTACCAGTCTTCGAATGGGAGCGCCGCCAAAGGCGACTGGTTGGAAGCCCTGCGGGCAAAAGGCTTGTAGTCTATGCAGCAGGGCAGCAACATCGTACCCTGCAGTAGGCGCGAGTGCTGCTTGAAAGTCCAGATGGATAGGCCTTAGATCTAGCAATATGGGCGTGGGCGATACTTGTTCCCCAAAATCAGGGACAGAAAGCTCAACCGCTAGCAACACATTGCGCACCAAGAGCCCTTTGTTTGTGGCGTCCCGGATGGGCGGGACTGCGGGCCTAATGACCAGGTCCCTTAAAGGGATTCCTAAAGCAGCGGCGACATCTGTGCGAAACTCCGCAGTACGGAGGCGGTTAACCTCATACAGGACTGGCTCAACATCAGTAATGAGGAGCACCCGGTCACCGTAGTCTCCCGCAAAGGCATCATCGGAAGTCCATCCTTCACTCGAAGTAAGCATGACGCTCAGTTCGTGCCGAACCGGCGCAACAGAAGCATCAGGGACGATGGAAAGAAGGTCACCCGTGGAAATAGCAATGACATCATGTGGCCCAAGCGGCCAGGGCACATCTGTGATGTACACTTGTACTGGTGCATCTGCAGGGAGGTCCGCAATGGCAAGGACGGAGGCAAAGTCTACTCGCGCAGGTGCGAGGACCGCAAACAGCCGCCCATCAACGCCTCTAGAATCGACAAAAACTGTGGTTTGAGTGGCTGGCCAAGCTGGCTCGCCAACAAAGACAGCAAATCGTCGGTCCGGTTGTGGGAAGACCGCAGTGAGGTGGGGAAAGCGGCGAAGGTCACATTGTACGCGCTGTCGGGCGACCTGTTGCATAAAGGCCTCAGCAAGGGCTGGGGGGGTCAGGTTCAGGTCGTGCAGTTCTGGCAGGTAGCCAGGGACTGCTATAAGTGCCTGTATATGCAGCCCCGCAGGGGCAACTGTGATGTCTGGCGCTGTCAGAGGGACAAGGTTGAGCCTGCGTGGCATCTCTTGCTGTAACTGGGTGACGGCTGCCTGCACCGTCGGAGCTGTGATGAAGATGCTGTCGCCGACAGGGGCTTCATGCATTGAAGCGGCACGTTCTAGATCAAGGGGGATGGGCTGCCCACTCGTGATTAAGTAATGGGGGCCTTCAGCCTGAGCTCCAGTGATTTGCACATCGTAGCCAAGAGGGGCTGAGAAGCGTAAATCATCAGTTACGTCTTCAATGAGGAGTAAGCCATTATATGCTGGCCAACTAGCCCAGCCCTCAAGGAGGGGGCGCTGATCGAGGATGGCGAGAGCCGGCCTACGAATCCACTCCTCGGTGTGTGCAAAAGCGGCAAGAGCGGTTCTGCAAGGGATGCCGTCAATCTCTGCATCTATGACTCTAGGTGCAGCAGGGGCGGTATGAAGGTGTTGGTCAAAGATGCCCGTAGCGTGGGCAATATTCTGTCTATATGTCCAGGGCTCGCGCGGATTTGTGTGGAAGAGCTGGTGTCTTTGCCCTTGAACCAAACAATAGGCACCGTGAACCTGTGGAGGAGCCCACTGATGCTCGGGGCTCCATGAACGGCTCCGAAGAAGGAGTAGGGCTAAGTCCCAGGCTGGTGGCGGCGGGTCTGGCGCAGGCACGAACAAAATTGCAAAGCCTGGGACGATATGAGCGAGTGATTCGCCTTCCAGGGGCTCTGAGCTGACTCCAACGTAGACCGCAATGTCATCAGCATCTGGAAGGTCGGCCAGGTTGCATAACGTTGCTTTGTCAGCATACGTAGGTGCATGTGCTGCGTAGGCTCTGCCGTCAACTGCTGTAATGTCTAAGTGCACGATGGTGGTGTCTGGCTGCCAATGTGGCATAGCGACAAAGAAACCAGTACCCCGCCCAGGCTGCGGAAGCACTGCTTGGAGGCCAGGAAAGCGAGAACGTCGTTCGATGGTCCTGGCAGCTTGGGCATGCGCTGTGAAATCAGCCGGGGTACAGGGGAAGCGCACCGCGACTGTCAGCATCTCTGGTGCGTACTCGGGTGCAAATATCACAACAGAGACCCATTTGGTGACTGACTCCTCCTCAGCGTCTGTGTCGCTGTCATCACCCGCGGGGGACGGTAGCAGAAACCGTGAGCCTGGTTGTGAATACGGCCAGGGACCGCCTAGTTCGCTGGTGAGTTGTCGGAGATCCTCCAAGGCCTGGCGTGCTGCAGGTGTGGGACAGGCAGGCTCAGTCAGGAGGCGCATCACGTGCTTCAGAAGAGCGGCACAACGTGTAAATGCTGGACGGACGCCTGTATTGACAGACACAGCTCCAATGGGACCCGCTATGCAATGAAAGTCGAGCGGGGCGTACCCTCTAGGGGACTGGGTACCTCTGTAGGAGCCTGTATTTATCGCATCCCATAGGGCTGCACGGATAGAGGGTAGTGCAAGGCCCCTGATCGCTGGCGAAAGGCCACAGAGTGCAATAGCTAGTTGCACGGTGCCGACCTGGATTTGCATGTGGCTAGGGTTGTGTAGAGCATGAATGTCATGCTTGCAGCATTTGACTGTCAGCCTTTGAGGCACAATCCAGTAGAAACCCTTATCACCGAAGGCAAAACTCAAACCACCTAGCCCTCCTGAGTATGAGTGGTCTGAGGAAGGTGATGCATTGTCTCCTCTGGCTGGAGCTCTGCGTTGGCTGCGCGATCGGGTAGTGGCGTCCGAGTCTGCGGCATCACTTGAGTCATCCCCGTCAGAAGAGGAGTCTGGGGGAGGTCCACCGTCATCCTGATCTGGGTCTTGGGAGGAGGAACCAGGATCCGATTCGGGCATCATGTACATGAATCCGAAGACAAGTGTGTCGCCATGCTGTACATCAATCCGGTTCCGGCGCTTTCGACCTCCTGTAACTTTCAAAGCCCACGATGGAGGCGGCTTTCTTGCGACAAACAGAGGAAGATCCGAATGCAAGATGTACGGCCTGGTCAGAGCGACAAATTTGATTCCTTCTGCGACTTGCCGCAGGTCAAGGAAGATAACATACTGTGGGTCGTCGGAATGCTCGGTGATTGCAATAACCCCACGGACGGGGGAGCTTTTATGCGGAAAGTGGGATAGTACATCTCCGCTGGGGGTATGAAACCTAGCGTCGGCATAATTGACTCCCACAAAGTCCGCTGCAGCAACATCAGGGGGTGTATTCCTCGGACAAGAGCCAAGTAAGTATCGCCCTGTGGCATGTAAAAGAAGAAGCGAGCGTCTGGCCTGGGATTCCTTGGGGAATCGTGCCTGTTGTGACCATATTGGGGCAAATTGCAACCTGAACTGTAGGTCATTGGCCTGGAATGGGCATCTGTCAGAGGCCAAGGCAATGAAGGTCACGAGACAACCACTAGCCAAGATTATTGATTCGTCGTCAGCTAGCGGAACCTGATCTGTGCCGGCATAAACTTTTGCAGGCATCGCTCCATACACGCCGGCTTCGCGGCAGAGCTCCGCTAAGCTTGTTGGGCGCGTGACGTATGTTGCCACGAAAGGGCCTACTCCGCCTGGCACCATATCCCGCAGGTCAAGGACAATAGCAGAGAGCGCTGAGTAAGACACCCAGTCGGGAGCCCGAACGAAGGACGCACAGTTTGGCAGCGGTTGGGGCCTAACGGGAATTATTCTATCACAGCAAGTCAAAGCTGGTAGAAGTGGACTTCGCTCCACGACATCAATGGCATCCTCAATGTCACACGGAACTCCAATCCTGAGCTGCAACACAGCGTCTTGGTATCCCGGAGTGGTAACGAAGACAGGGAAGTCAACATCAGTGACATCTGCTGGGTCCGTATGCCGAACGACGTTGCTAAGTTCAACTCTAACAGACTGAGGCGGCGGTGGGCCGCGCGGCGGCTGCAATATGGGGTCCAGTATGTCGGGCACTGCAGGTACCGGTATGCCATAAGACACAGTCATAGCATCTGGGGCAGCAGGGTAGCTGCGGGCAGGCCGTTCAGGCATGTCTTCCGGCCTCTCTGCTGCAACTGCGGCACCTGCTTGTATCAGGCCGGGGAGGCCTTTAGGAGCAGCCCAGACACACATCGGAATACTCCAAAAACAGATTGTCAACAGATAGCGCGTGGACATAGAAGACCTTTGGCGGCCAGGCCTGGGTAGTCGACGCATTCGGCCTTTCCTATCTGTGTGCGGCCGCCAACAAAGGATAGGCTGCGAAGAACCGATGCACCCAATGTTGAGCACAAGCTTGGTCGGCATTTGGAGAGCCGGGTAGCCGCACCACCGGACAAGGGGGGAGGGGATGAGGCGTCCTCCTAGAAGGAGGAGCTTGATCAATGCCAAAAATGCGCAGAGCCTGCAAACTACGCAGGAAGGGAAAAAGGGTGCCCTTAATCCAGTCGATGCTATTATGAAAGATTTGCTCCTTTGCACTGGGCTCATACACTGTAGCTGGAGGGAGTCCCAGAGCCACCGATACTCCTCTTAGGCTCCAGCCGCGAAACAGGGTGCAGTAAGAGCTCCGCCAATCATTGGCGAAGTGCTCAAGCCACATACGGCGAGCATGCAGGCGGGGACCAAACGAGTGGCAAGGCAAAAGGCCACCATCGGTCGAGGAAGACAGAAGGGGCAGTGCAAACAGGCACATTGAGACCCTGGCTGGAGGGAGTCCCAGAGCCACCGATACTCCTCTTAGGCTCCAGCCGTGCAAAAAGAGATGGCATACATGCCACTCCGGCCTGAAAAGGGGCTCAAGCCGTAAACGGCGAGCATGCAGGCGAGGACCAAGTAGGTGGCAAGTCAAAGGGCCAGTACTGGTCGAGGAAGACGAAAGGGGCAATAGCACCAAAGGCATTGCTACAAAAAGGCACGCTGCTTGTGTTGGAGGGAGTCCCTGAGCCACCGATACTCCTCTTAGGCTCCAACAAGACGCAGGAAAAACCTGAGCAAACGGACTGAAATGCAAAAGTGCTCCTGGCCGCAGCTTTAAGCGAGCAAAGGGCCTAACAAGTTGTGAGCACCAACAAAATTCGCTGTAGCTACCTGGGAAGCGGGGCACTAGAGGTGCGCCGGAGGACAGATCTGGAGCCTGCAAAAGTATATACAGGAATCTACCGTTACCACACTGAGGGTGAGACCGCAGAAGCCACCGATATACATGCTCAAAGTCACCAATTCGACTGTACCAGCCAACAGGGAGCTTGGGCACACATTGACAAAAGTCAATATATGCCACGGGCCCTACTAGCGGACAGAGGAAATGGGTATCATGAACGTGTTCCCGGGGCTTCTGCCTAACGGTCACTCCAAATTGGTAAGTCCTGGCGAGGGCGCATCTGGCATGTCGTCGTCGAGCAGCACCGGACGCTCGCCTCGGGCTTCTGCGGCTTCTTCTGCAGCGTGTCCCGTCTGAGCGGCCCCGGGGAGTCGGAAAGGGCGGAGAGCTGGGTTGCCGAACTCTGCTTCCCTCTTTGCATGCAGTTTGTCTGCTAACGTACGGCTGCCCGTGTCCACTGGGGCAGCGGTCTTGCTTGCAGTCTTGATGTCGGTCCGCGGCGGCAACTGCGAGGGCGAAGCATTCGGATGATGTTGCTCTTTTTTCCCAGGAGGAGTAGGCTTCACGCTGGGCGGCGTGGTTTCCACAGACAAATGGCGAAGTGCAGAAGCCACAGCAGGGGTAGAAGGCGACGGCGTAGGTGTGGGATAATCGTCCTGTATCACCTGGGCTGTCAATCCAGGAGGAGAGCCAAGGTCCGCCTGCGAAATAGCAGGCTGCCGAAGTAGGTCGGAAGGCATGGGCGTTCTTGGCTGTCCGTTGGTGGGGCGGTCCGGAGTCTTTGGTGCCAGGGCAGTTCCACTGTGGGAGGCCGCTGCACCGAGGCCAACCATACCAGTGTTGACATGTGCGGCATGGGCTGCAGCCAGAGCAGTCTGGAAAAAGCCTGGCCCTTCTTCGGAGTGAGCCTGCATCAGGGCGTCCCATTCGCCGTCTTCTGCTGGCTCTTCGTGAGGGACTTGGAGAGCGGACTCTCCAAGCATGATGAGCTCTTGTACCCTCTTGGCCGCTTGGCTTCCAAGCTCTGTAGTGGCTGCCATGTCCTGCTCTATGCGCAAGAGGTCGCCCTCGTACAACTTTCGCTGTTGGGCGAAGTCTCGCCTCTGCTTGTCGATAAAGGCTTGCCACGCCTTTTCCTTGCTGTCGCGCTCCAGATGTAGCTTTCTCATCTTTGCGTCGGCTTTGCGTGTCGAGGTCAGGGCCTTTTGCACTGCCACCATCATCAGATTGCCCTGTGGCACGTTCGGCTGCTGCGGTGGCGCCTTTGCCTTCCAGGGTGCCTGTTGCTTGGGGCCGGTCGCAACTGTATCGTATCGCTGAGTCGTGTTCTGTCTTGCTCTGGCAGCCTTCGGGGAAACCTGCCAGCTTCCACTCCAGTAACCCCATGTCCGCTGCTGCTGCTGTCCAGAGGGCGGCCCATAGTATTCGTTGCCACCCCATGTTTGTTGCCGCCCTTGGCGTCCCATCAACTCGTAGTAGAGCGGGCGGCTGTGGTGCTGGGCTAGAAGCTTTAGGTCTGCGAGCACCGGGGCAGAATGTGAGGAGCGGGCGGTATGGATCCTTCGCCTCGCTCGCGAGCGCTTCTGTCTTGCGCGGCGATGCCACGCAGGGCTTCGGAGCGCAATTGCCGTGGCTTTTGCCACTGGGGCTGGGCAATACCTGACCTACGGGCAGGCTCGATCCCAACGCCTGGGTTTAAGCCTTAATAATTAGAATAGGGTTTTTGGGAGGCTCCTTATTATGATTATAGTATGATATACCCCCAAAACCCTAGTCTAATTATTAAGGCCCCTATACTAGGGCTAGGGCTGAGGGTTTAGGGTTCAGGGTTGTGGGGTTTAGGGTGCAGGGTTTAGGGTGTTATAAGAGTGTCGGTAAGGGTTCCTTAGGTGCTTAAATAGGAGCTTCGAAGGGTGGCTTTAATAAACTGGGGGGGTTTAAAAGATTGACTGAGGGGCTGAGTACCTTAGCCCAAAAAGTTGACCTTGTGAGGTATAGTAGGATTATATAAGCCCCAAACCCTAAACCCTAAACCCTAAACCCTAAACCCTAAACCCTAAACCCTAAACCCTAAACCCTAAACCCTAAACCCTAAACCCTAAACCTAAAGGTTACCTACTCCGCCCCTAAGTTGAGGTCTTTGGGGCTCGGGCTCGGGGGTTCTCTGAACTTCTCTCAACTCTGGGCTTGCCGGCCTCTCGCAACTGCAGGTCTCGTCGAAAGACGAGACTACAACGGTTCAGGGTTTAGGGTTTAGGGTTTAGGGCATAATTCAACAACGCTCTGGGATTATGGTAGGAAAACTGGGGACATGAAGCGACAGAACTATCTTGCCAAAACCAAGCTACACCACGGCTCAGGCCGGTAAACGTTAATCGCCGTAATATAGGGGCCTGAACAATTAGAATAGGGTTTTGGGGCCGATTATACTGTATCTGTGATATGGAACCCCCAAAATAATACTGGTACTTACTTAGGCCCCTACATTAGTGAAGTCTGACTCAACCTAAGACCTATGGGTCTTTACGGTTCGGGCCTGCAAAAAAACTCTCTCTAACTTGACACTAGGATACCACCCTAGACCATAAAGCCTGCAACCCTAAAACCCCAAACGCCGGAAAACATAAAACCCCTGAAATCCCCAAAACCGCAAAAACCCTAAACCCCAAATCCGAGCCCAACCCTAAACCCTAAAACCCAAGCCCTCACGCCTAAACACAAACCCGACACCCTCAAACTCTCCCAAGCCGTAAACCCTAAACACAAACCCTGATCCCTAAACCCGTATACCCCTAAGTAAGGGGCATGGGAGTCTGTTCGTTGAAGACTTTACCATAGCGAGGCCTTCTCCCAAAAGCGTGGGCTTAGGATGTAGGGATTTAAGGGTTTTTGGGTTTAGCGTTTTTTGGGTTTAGGGGCTTGAGGGTTTTAGGGTTTAGGGTTTAAATTTCTCAAGGCCTTTAGGGTTTAGGGGTTAGGGTTTGTAAGGGGTTTCGGGTTTAGGGCTCTCGGGAGACCCTTCGACTACTCTTCGGCCCGTTCTTGAAGTTACGATTGTTTGGGGTTCGGGGCTTTTTTGGTTTCGAATGCTGTTCTTATCATAACTTGAATTAGGTCCCCGGGACAAACGGTAAACTATGGTAAAATCCTGTTGAAACACTTCAAACCCCTTTCAGGAACCAATAAAGGAACCCTATAATAACCCCTGATAGTAGCCCTTGAAAGAACCCCTAAAGGAACGCTCAAGGGCTCCTTTAAGGGATCCTTTTTCAGGATTCCGTCAGGGATCCCTGTAATAATTCTTTTTTAAGGATCCCTTTTAAGGGCTCCTTTCAAAGATCCTTTAAGGGATCCTTTTAAGCAAGGGCTCCTTTAAATCAGCCTTTTCGGGGGATCCTTTAAGGGCGCAGTATTCAGAAGCCCGGGCACTGAAATTCCGCTCCAGGATGGCGCTGGTCACGGGATCCAGCTGAAAGTTAGCATTCCTCGGTACACTTTCGATTCATCGAATGGGGGACCCTTTCTCAACATCTGTGTGTATGTATATGTATGTAGGTATGTTTGTACATATATATATATATACAAAGTACATACGTACATAAGTAAATACGTAAATACATACATACATACATACATACATACATACATACATACATACATACATACATGTCTCTGTGTGTGTGCGTGTGTATGCGTGCCTGTGCTCGGTGTTTGGGATGGCAGCTTCAAGACTTCACTTCAACGTTTCCAGGACCTGTTTAGAGTACTCCTCGGATCCCCCTCGAATCCCTCCCCATGGAAACCCGAAATCCTCCCCACGAAGCCCCTTCACGAAAGCCAAAAACCTCCGAATAAAGCCCAAAATCCTCCCCACAAAAGCCCAACATCATCGCCACGAAAGCCCGAACTCGCCACGAACCCACGAAAGCCCGAATCCCTCCCCACGAAACTTCCCACGTGAAAGCCAAATCCCTCCCCACGAAAGCCCGAATCCCTCCCCGCGAAAGCCCGAATCCTTCCCCACGAAAGCCCGAATTCTTCCCCACGAAAGCCCGAAAACCTCCGCACGAAAGCCCAAATCCCTCCCCACGAAAGCCAAAAAACTGCACGAGCACCCAAAAATCCTGCCCACACAAGGCCGAATCCCTCTCACGAAAGCCCGAATCCTAGTAGTAGTAGTAGTAGTAGTAGTAGTAGTCGTCGTCGTCGTCGTCGTCGTCGTCTTCGTCGTGGTAGTAGTAGTCGTCGTCGTCGTCGTCGTAGTGGTAGTAGTAGTAGTAGTAGTAGTAGTAGTAGTAGTAGTTGGAGTAGTAGTAGTAGTAGTAGTAGTAGTAGTAGTAGTGGTAGTAGTAGTAGTA
>CAJNDV010014380.1:41940-62737 GCA_905221635.1 Symbiodinium sp. CCMP2456
TATAACCTACTTATTAAGTCCCCTGGGCCTCTAAGTAAACCTGAGCCCTAAACCCTAAACCCTAAACCTTAAACCCTGAACCCTAAACCCTAAACCTGAGCCCTACTTACTAAGTCCCCAGGGCCTCTAAGCCGTGGCAGCTGCAGGGTTTCGCTTCGAGTCTGGGGTGTTTGGGCTTCTAGGGTTTAGGGTGTTTGGGTGTTAGGGTTTAGGGTTTAGGGTGTTTGGGTGTTAGGGCTTAGAGTTTAGGGTTTTGGGTTTTGGGTGTTAGGGTTTAGGGTTTAGGGTTTTGGGTTTTGGGTGTTAGGGTTTAGGGTTTAGGGTGTTTGGGTGTTAGGGTTTAGGGTTTAGGGTTTAGGGTTTAGGGTTTAGGGCTTAGGGTTGCCGCAGTTAAACCTCGAAGCGATGATCCCAAAAGCCTCATCGTCCATGCAGAAAACACAGCCGCCAGAGAGGCAAGCTCAAAAAGAAGCCTCACTACCATGGTCACCACGGTTTAGGGTTTAGGGTTTAGGGTTTAGGGTTTAGGGTTTAGGGTTTAGGGCTTACACAGACTAAGCCCAAGAATCTTCAACCCTGGAACCCTAAAGCCTGCAAAAACACGAAGCCAAGACTCGGCTTCGCATTCTCCGTTCTTGCTAAGGGCATTGATGAAGGTACCGAGGCTGCCCCAGCAGGTGTCGTGCATCAACCGCTGGTTGCGATCGTGGGGATACATCTCCCGGTAAACCTTTCGCGGACGGGCTGGAGTTTAGGGTTTCAGCTTACTGTTTTGGCTTCAGGGTTTACGATTCTCGGCTTGAGATTCGGGGTGGAGAGTCTCGAACTTGTGGGATTAGGGTCTCGGGTTTGAGGGCCTTGCAACGCGTCCAGTGAAGTATGAAAGACAACGCTTGTCCCTGGTGTCTTTTGCAGTCAGGGCGCAAGAGATGTACGTCTTTAGACTTTAGATGTCTTGACCACCCTAACAAGGCTGCTGATAGCAGTAGCAACATAACTGAGAATCGCAAAAACGGTTAAGGAGATACCAACATCGCAGCATTGTGGTTCTTAAGGCTTCAGCATCCAAGGGTTACGCAAAAAGTGGACGCGATACATTTCGCAAGAGACCGAGGCCTCATGGAGCAGTACTTTCTGGTTCATGTAGTTCCTTGGTTGCTCAACCCTATGACCCAAAACCCTGAGCCCTAAATCCTGAACCCTAAACCAATCCCACAACCCAAATCCCAAATTAGCAGCTCAGAGTTACTGTACCAACAACAGGCCAAGGCTTTAAAGTATGGAAGTGTAATGTCCAGGCTGGAACAGCGTTTGGGTTTTTTGGGTTGCTTTAGGGTTTAGGGGTTTAGGGTCCGTGGCCCAGGGATTGTGATTCTAACTTCGGGTTTCAGACAGGTTTCAATGCCCACCCGACAAGTTTACTGAGAAAGAGAGAAGCAAGCACAATTACGGGTTCCCAATTTGGAAGTCAGAACAGAACGATCTGTCACGAGTCAACACAAAGTCTTGCCCAAAACCGCCGGAGGGTCAGCGCGAGGAACTGCACGAAGCTTGTCGCGAAAGCCTCATCCCGCGGCGACATGTTGAACTGACGGGCCTTAGCCTTGCGTGAGATCTCCGACTTGCGGATGTGGTTCTCGTGCTCCAGGTGGCATTTGTAGCCATTCTCGTCCTCACAAAGAGTTGCGACTTGCTTTCGGACCTTCCGAAGATTATCTGGAAATGGAGGAGGCGTGCGACACAACTATCTCCGAAAAAGGTAACCTACTACACCACTGCATCCTTGCACCAAACGTTGCACAGCCCACAGACCCAGCGCAGCTTGGTCTGAGTTCGCAGGAACTTGTTGTAAACCCAGCGTGTGCTGCCTGGATCTGCACGGCTTTTTCCGTGCTCGGACTTGTGGTAGCCGTTCATGCTTCACCCACGAGTCGGCATGAGAAGCTGCCCTGCACAACTACAGTACTTCTTGCTGTCTGCTGTCTTAGTGGTGCGGTTCTGGCGATTCTGGGCTTGGCATTGGATTCTGCCTTCTGCGGGCTCTGTACAAAGTCATCTGACACAATGCAATGAATGTCGACGGCTGAATCGTCACAGGCATGCTGTATCAGCATGAGGGATTGCCAAACATTCCTAAGGCCCCAACAACCCCAAACCCTCAATTCAACAAAACCCTCGCCAAAATCCCCATCTTCAATCCTGGAACCCAGCTGCCAGCAGACAGAAGACAGACCGACAGCTGCGGCCTTAGCCGTCCAAAAACCCAAAAATAAATATTACCTGTACACATTATATATATATATATATACACATACATCTTTTACATATAAGAACCAACCAACCCCTCACTCTCAATTGCTCCTGATAGACGGGGCTCCTTCTGCGACCCTAATAAACCCTAAACCCCACAAACCCTAAACCCTAAAACCCTAAACCCTAAAACCCTAAACCCTAAATGCAACCCTCATAACCCTAAACCCTAAAAACCTAAACCCTAAATGCAACCCTCATAACCCTAAACCCTAAAAACCTAAACCCAAATTAAAATGAATTCTGTCGCAGTAAGCGGGGTAGCTTGGGATGAACCTGCTCTTTACCACGACCTTCGGAGGTTTAGGGTTTAGGGTTTAAGGTTTAGGGTTTAGGGTTTAGGGTTTAGGGTTTACGGTTTACGGTTTAAGGTTTAGGGTTTAGGGTTTAGGCCTACCAAGAAAGCAAAACAAATCTTAACCCTTGCGGAGCTATACGTAGGTATGTAGGATTAAGGGTTTAGGGTTTAGGGCTTTCGGAGGCCCAAAAGGCAGGCTAAGCTGGAGGATTGAAGGTTTGAAACCCAAGCCTCAAATCCGTATCGCTGCTGCTTGAGGCTTAGAAACATTCCTTTCTGAAGGCTCTTGCGCAGTGTTAGGATGTATTTTGAGGTTGCTAATCGCTATACTTCCCCATACCTGATCTTAAAAGCCACAAAATCCCGACATCCGAAAAAAAACCTGGATTTAGGGCTGTTGTTTGAGCGCTCCTTTTCGGTCCGCATTTGCCTCCCTGAGTTCAGGGTCGCGAAGGTTTAAGCTGACTCTTTGCATAGCGAAGTTTGTGGCGTGGAGCAAGTCCCTAAACCCTAAACCCTAAACCCTAAACCCTAAACCCTAAAATATTGAGCCCTTCCGAAAGCCCGAAGATGCCAGTACTGTAGGGGCCTTATTGATTAGAAAAGGGTTTTGGGGGCTCCTTACTATAACTATAGTAGAATGGATCCCAAACCCTATTCTAATTATTAAGGGCCCTATAGTAGGTGTTTGGGATCGAGCCTGCCCAGGAGAGGTAGGAATTGCCCTTACCCCAGTGGCAATAGCCACGCGTGAGCCATTCCACGAAGTCCTGCCTGGCACCGGCGCGCGAGACGCCGACGATCCGAAGCTCGCTTCCGAGTGCACCAGGCACGTCGCGCTCAGGTTTTTCCTCGACGCTGCGACTTATTACTGCTGGAATCTCACCACTCCGTGCCGCTCTACCGGGAATCCTCTCGCCTCATGGGAGGAAGGAGTCGGGGCAACCGCACTCAATGGCAGGCGCCTCGAGAAGAGCAAGCCCGAGCTCCTGGACGCGGAGAGCAGGGATCGCAAAGCTGGGGCTACTGGCGTGGCAGCTGGCAGTCTTCGCCGAAGGCCAAATCTCAGCCCAGTGCTGCGGTCCGGTACGATCGATCTGGTGGAAAGGCTGCCATCGACAGGACGGCTCCTTGGAAGCCCCAGAGTGCGGAGCCGGAGACCGTGATGAATGCGGTTCAGCGCGCTTTGACTTCGACCCGGAAGGCAGATGTGCGGATCAGGAAGCTGCGCGAGGAGCGGGACAAGAAGGACGATTGCTGGCGGCAATTTGTCCAGAAATCCAAGAAGGAGTTCGCTACGCAGAGACGCCTGTACGAGGAGGACTTGACGAGGATCGACCGCGAGTTGGAGAGCGCGGCGGACCAAGGAGAACAGGCCGCGCAGAGGGTCAAGGACCTTGTTCTCTATGGTGCGGATGCGTTGGCTCCCGCTCCGCCTCCGCAGGAAGAGCCGGCCGACATGGAGTGGGAACAGTTAGTGGCTACGGAAGACCGCTCCGACGAGTCGACTGGTTTCTACAGAGAAGCTCTGCGGGCTGCGAAGCAGTTTTCTGGCGGGTCTCCTACCCCGTCGGATGCCACGGTGCGGGCTGTTCTTGCAGAAGCCCTTCCCTGCAAGACTCCGGTCCGTGCAGGGCCCCCGCGCTCACCTCTTCCCTCAGCTGTGTTGCAGCATCCCAGTGTGGCTCTTCCACCTCCTGGACTATCCGCTGCTCCGGTGGAAGATGGCTATCCTTCCCCTCCGAGCCTTGGGGAAGCTCCTTCACCAGTGGTCAGTGCGATGAACAAGCTGCGGGTGGACGGGACTCCACCGACCAAGGTGCATCCTGGCCAACGCGATGCTACCAAGCCTCGCACTCCGACACATGCCGAGGCTCCGCGACAGGGCATCAAGGAAGCCACTATGTCAGCTCCTCACCACGACAAGCCGGAAGGATCCGCGCTCTCCCGGAGGCTGGCAGAAAGGCGTCAACTGGAGACGGGTCGAGCCATGCAGGCTTTTGGTGGCGCCGGTTGTGCTGGCGAAGGTCCAGTCTTGCCGGCTGCCCCGATGGCAGCTGCCGATCCACTTCCTCCCGGTCCCAGTTTTGTGGAAGACGACGAGGACGAGCCTCCGAACTCTCAGGAATCCAACGGCCTTCGCAGGATGGAGTAGCATGCAGTGCAAGCCGGCTTAGGAATAGGTCGGAGGGATCATTGTCCGGGCTTCATGAGGTTGGCAGGCTGGATCGGCCGGGTCTTTTGAGTTCCTGTGGTTGGAACTCACTGACCCTGTTCCTATTCGGTCAATGCCCTCCTTCTGGTACCTCGGCGATGATGTACTCAGGACCTGTTCGGTTTCACACCTTCGGACGTTGTGACTCCTTTTTTGCGGCCGGCCCTGGTCCACTGCTCTGTCCGCCCTGCTGCCCTCCTCATCCTGAAGCTTTTCTTGCTTCAGGTTGCAAAGGCTCCTCTTTTACTGTCTTCGTCGCCTGGACTTTGTTGTCCTCGGGCGCCTCAGTACCTTTGCTTTGGCCTTGTGCTGATGGCGTCCCCCGCCCTACTGCCGTCTGCATTTGTGGATTTGGAATTGTATCGGTTGTGCCGCCTGTCTTCTGTCCTTCCTCTCGCGGTCCTGATCCTTTCCTACGCAGCTGTGCTGGTGGTCGCTGGCCACCCCCTTTTCCCTCTTTGCAGGGCTTTTATGCTCGATTTAGCAGGGCGCCAAACATGCGAATCGGTGGCTCTGGGTCGCAGGCCTGCTTTCGAGTTCTCACTCCCAATCCTTCTTGGCACCCTTCGGGTTTAGGCCTCCTACCCCCTAGTTGGGTTTGTAGAGGTCCTGCGGTCGGTGAAAGCCGTGGATCTTGCCTTGAGACTGCAGGGGTACCTCGCCCGTTCGGTCCATTGGAGGGTTGCTTCGGCTTGGTGCGAGAAGCCGACCCTCCGTCTTTACCCAGCCCTCAAGCGCGCAACACCCGTATCGGTCGCTCAGGGACGGGGGCTAGGGCTGGGGAGACTTTTGAACCTCTTTTGTGCACCTTGTGTGATGCGTGCACTGCCCTGATGCACACCTTGCCCGGGGTTGTGCTGCTGTGCCTGGTTGCACTACTGTTCGCCCCAGGCATAGCGAGAGGCGTCCCTGCCTTTCTTCCAGGAGGGTCACTGCCTTACAAGTTGCGTCCCCCTCTTCTCCTGTGTTGCGCTGGACCCTGTGCACTCATCAGCGTAGGGTGGTCCTGCCAGGGACTGGTTTTCGACTTCTACGTTTGCGGCTTTTGTGTGCATTGCTGGGATTTTCCAGTATGCCCTCCTGTGTATGGGCTGCACCTGTGGGCTGGCCTGGGGCCGGCCTTGGTTCATACCTTCCTGTTGGGCCGTCTGTAATTCCTCCCTTCGCCACTGCTGCTGTGAGCGCAACTTCGCGCTCCCCGGGGAGAACCAAGCATCCCGCTTCCGATCGTCGCAAGGCAGCGGGCTTGCAGTTCGTATCGGTCCCGCCTATCGCTGCTTCGGTTGCTGCGAATGACGGCCCTGTGTTAGGCGTGACCATTTATGCCCCGCATTTTGGGTCCGTTTCCTTCGGTGTCATGTCTTGCGCACCGATTGACCTTGAGGAGTTGGTGGCCCAGGTCAAAAGGTCGAACATGCTTCCGGCCCCTTGCTTGGATTTCATAGTGCCCATTTCTGAGCAAAGGTTTCCATGCACAATTGAGCTGCTTG
The DNA here is from genome assembly GCA_905221635.1 of Symbiodinium sp. CCMP2456. NCBI lineage: Eukaryota > Dinophyceae > Suessiales > Symbiodiniaceae > Symbiodinium > Symbiodinium sp. CCMP2456. Next base: position 48,254 of record CAJNDV010014380.1, read on the forward strand.
CATTTCCTTCCTTTTTGCATCAGTTGCAGCCCGCTCACTATGCAGTTATGCTCGATCTAACCCGTGTCGGTGGACATTATCATGCTGCTTCCTTCCCTGAAGGACTTACGCTGCAAGGTCTCCTCGCCCATTTGGAGACGCTGATGTGGTATCGCTCCGAGGATGTCGATGTGTGGATCGGTGCTTCTGAGTTCCCTGCTTCACGGGGCGCCCTCTCGTTCGCTTCAGGGTCCACTTTCACCGTTCTGTGTAAGGGCGTGAGGCCCGCACGGGCTTACGACTTTCGACGTGTCCTTTCTTCACCCCTGGAATGGGGTCCCTTCGAGCACGCACCTCGGCCTTCGAGTGCCTTGCATCATGCCGTCTTCTGTGAGAGACGCTGGTCTCGGGTTCCCTTTCCTACACTTGCGACCTGCTGCTTAGAAGATTCAGTTCGCGATGCCCTGAATCTGTCTCCGGAGGCAGGTTTACTTCAAACTAGGCCGCGTCTCAATCTTGCTGTACATGGAGACACCTGCCACACCGTGTTTGCGGCGGCCTCTACGGCGCCGGCTTGGCTAATTGATTTGAGGCCGCTAGGTTTCGCGATGCGGATACTCCACAAAACTGGCCGGCCGGAGGTGGAGGACATTCTGTCGCTCATCACTTTTGCTCGACCGGGCGACTCCTTTCCTGGCTGCCCCTGTCAGATCTCTGCTAGTGTACGGGTTGCATGCACGCCGGAGGTATGTGAGGTCAGCTCCGATGACAGCCTTCCCATTGTCGGTGTGCGCTTCGTTTACTCGCAGGCTGGCTCTGAAGATGTGGCCTCCCTGCTGGGATCCTGCGACCAAGCAGTTGCAGGTGCGGCGGACCCGCCACAGGCGCAGTGCAGGAGCCTATCCTCAGGTACCCCTTCCCTTTCACAGGCTGCGCAACACCATGTTGCTCTTGATGAGAGGGAGCATCTTCCTGCTCCTTTCCACAGGCTAGAAGGTGTTCCCCTTGCGGCTGAGGAGGTTGCTCATGCTGGCGCCAGCCAGTCGACGACCACTCGTCTGGATATGCCTGTAGCCGAATTCCGCAGCCTTTCTCAGGGCACGGATGCAATACGGCAGGCTGTACAGGCACACGTCGACCGAGCAGATGAGGAACATCTGCCGGTACCATTCCAACGACTTGATGGTTTTGGCCTCCCCGCGGACCCGCATGCTGCTGTGCACACAGATGAGTCGGAGGAGAGCTCACACGAACACCATTGTCGGTCTACCTTTGTTGTCCTTGTTCCGGATATGACACCAGAGACAGTGCAGGTTGAGTTGGACGCGCCATGCAGCGTGGACACGGCCATCCAGGCCTTGGTTGATGCGTCCGACGCCAGTCGCTATCGCTTCTTTCCTCGCTTCCTCGAAGTGGTGCCGCAGCCCTGTCAATACTGGGGCACGGTTTTGGCGCTGCCACCATGGTCGGAAGCCGAGCCCATCTCGGTACTGGATCTCTTGGAGATAGATGGTCGCTTATACGCCACGTACCTGCCAAACCCCTTTACCAGGGGGCAGGCATTCCATGCAGCTCGTCTGCCTGATGGGGTAGACTATGCCGTCTTTGCGTATGGCCACTTTGTGCCCATGGCACCCGGTGACAGGATCGATGTGCAGGAAGGGGGAAAAATCTCCTTTCGACGTGCGGGTGCCGCACATCTTGTTCAAGGCCCGTCCCTGCGGACCATGTTGGCCAGTCCGTATGGCTGGGACCCGGAGCCTGTGTTGCCATTTTTACCCGCCGATAACAGGGTTTGTGTGGTTCATGAGTCCGGGTATGATTTGGTGGTTGCTGAGCCCGACTACAGCGAAAGTGACCTGCTGCCCCTCGCCCGGGCCGCCAGTCGGCTGCCGCGAGAGGAAGTTCTGTTTGCTGTCGGAAGACCCGAGACTCAGGATGTCTCGTGCCATGGCGTACCTTGTGAGGCCATCTGCGCTATCGCCCCTGATGATTTTGGATTACAGCCATGCGTTGTCTTGGTCGATCAGAGACCACTACTGGAAGGGTGGTCGCTTTGGTCGTCTCATGATGGGACCATTTCACACGTGGAAATCACCGGCATGCTTGAGACCTTTGTGCCTAATGGGTGGCAGGTACAGGTACTTGGGGCACCGATCGAGGCTGGCTTTCTGCAGGTCAGGAATGGGGATGTATTGGTTGCTGAATTTGTTCCGAATACGTCTCCGGAGGAGACCCCGCGGCAGCCTCCGTCACCCGGTGACTCCTCAGATGACGGTTCAAGTAGTCTGGATGATGCTGATACGACTTCTAGACGTGACTGCACCAATCCCGGGTCGGGAGCTCTCGGGAACGCAGTCGACGCTATCGGTGGAGCGTACAGAGAGCGTAGCAGGTCCCCCAGGCCAGGTGCAAACAGCGATTTACATTCTCACATGGCATGGAACATCTCAGCCCGACTACTTGCGTCCATCACCTGCGTGTGGCGTCCCGTCATTGACACCTTGTCACATTTGACTTGTCGGCTTCTGTCTGAGCCTCGTGGTGCAACCGCCTCTGAGCGGCACCACCTTGACACCCTCCGGAGCATCACTGGGGCCTTGGGGGGCACCTGGCATCCGACCTTGCCCGTTTTTCTTCAGGAATTGCTGCCGACTGCCGAGGATACTGCTTCTGAAGCAAGCGAGGGATACGGTCCGCGGACTTGCTGGGTCTCTTGTGTTGTGCTCAAACTTGATTACGTCCCTGAAAAGGTCACTGTGGCTGTTCACCTCCCTTGCACACAGCCCGAGCTCGAGCATGCATTGCAGGATGCCCGAGATCCCGCCCTGCGTAGACTCTTTCCAACACTTACTGCGGTGCTGCCCCAGCCCCGGTCAGGTTTTGCAGTCTTTATCGCTCAGCCACCGTGGAACACGCCTGGCATCGCGGTTTGCTTTGAGCTTGCGGGCGTGGATAATAGGCTATTTGCTACCTTTGTCCCCGAGTATGTCACATGCGGTGAGATCCAAAAGCTTGCAGAGCTCTCTCCTGACTCGGGGGTACAGATCTGGGCCGGACCGCAGCTGGTCCGTCTGCTTGATGGCGAGCCCGCCCATGTCTTTCCTGGTTTGTTGCTGTGCTTCACGCCTGCAGGGCGACTCCCGCCTACTGCCCACACTCTGGGTGTCATGCTCCTCGACCCTGAGCTCTGGAGCGACATCGCTGTTCTTGACGAACCTCTGTCTGACTGTGCCTTTTGTCTGGTCACCGAACGACGCAGTCAGGTCCTCCTGCTTGAGGCGTATGAAATGCCACAGTACAGACGCCATATCGCGTCCGCGACTGGTGTCGAGCTGTCCAGGCTCCGTTTGTTTGCCGAACAGCCCCAGGTGAGAGATACCGCGGTGAATGGAACCTTTTGCCACTCGGTGATAGCCATTGGTTGTCAGGACTCTCAGCAACAGACTTGCTGGAGTCTTGCATTGCTGGATTGTCGACCCATCGAGCTCGGCTGGCGACTGACCCAGGTTGCTGGAGGTGTTGTTGACATCGGCCGGGTAGTAGACGAGTATGATCAAAGCGCTCCACTAGGATGGAAGGCGTTTGTCCCCGATGTTCCTGCACAGACAGGCAAGGCTGCAGCCTCACCGGGACAGGTTTTTACGGTCACCTATGCCCCAGCTCCGACTGTTGCTTTTCCTCTGTCCAGCAGTTCCGATACAGCCAGGGCTAGTGTCACCCCCACAGGGACCGCCACTTATCCGGCATCGCGAGGGAGCGCCTGGAACGAGTCGGGCGCTGATACGCAAGGTCGGGGAGGCCCGCCCTCGACTGCTGCTCATCCTGACAGCAGCGTTGCGTCTATCGATACAGCAATGTGCTTTGCCCTACTTACGCCAGCGTACAGCACTGAGGTCGTCACGGTCCGGGCCAGCCTGCCGACGCAATCTGCTGATGTGGTTGGACAGATACAGCATGCACGGGATGTCACCCGGCAACACCTTTTTCCTAGGCTGCAGGTTGTCCCAGTACAACCCCCGTTCTCTGCCTTGCCGGCATGGCCCTTTGAGGGAGTGCCGATAGTGCTTGCGTGCTTTGTCCCACCTTGCCGAGTGTTTGCGGTCGTCGTTCCTGACGTCCTCCGGCACCCTGCCATCATGCGTCTGATTGACGCGCCTGTCGACACCCAGGCCCGCGTGTACATCAATGATGTGCCCTGGGAGATACCTGTTGATGCTCTCGTGCATCTGCACCCGGGAGACTTGATTACAGTTGTCCCTTTGGCCGATGAGGTTGCACCCCCCATCCCCCTGGAGTGCTTGCTTATGACCACGTGGGGGTGGCCTTCGGACCCTGAGGTGCCGCTACCTGCCGATGAAGCCATTTGGCTTCTTACTGACCAGATGGGTTGTAGGTACACAGGACAGCAACGTGGGAGAGTACCTATGTGGCGCCTTGTCGCAGAAACGTTAGGCATCAGGCCCTCTTCGTTCGTGTTTATGCCCTCGGAACCGGCGATCAGAGATCATTCGTCGGCAGGGCATTCTTCGCGACACGTCTTTGTAGCGGTCAGCATCACTGACCCAACATTGGTTCCGTACATTCTGGACTTGAGGCCTGTTCTACTTGAGGTAGGGTGGGCCGCTGCCCCTAACGGAAGGGTTCTGGTTTCAGACATCTGCACAAGGCAGGTTCGTCGGTGTCCTCCAGGTTATGTGGTTCGCCTTACTGGCGGGCATTCCCCTCTCGGGGAAGAGAATCACTTCCGACACGTGAGCCCAGGGAGAGTACTTACCGTGACTTTCGTGCCTCGTTGGATGCACAGTTCACCGCCTCCTGACGACGGTGGATCTGACGGACCGGAGGATGATGGTGATGGAGATGCGGGCGATGGTGCCGGTCCCGATGACCGTAACCAGCCACACTCTTCTGATTTAATTCTCGATGCGCAACCGGCCGCACAGGCACAGGCAGGCGGTGCCGAGAATATTATCGGCACGGATGTTCCGAATACCGGCGCTGCGTGGAGCAGTCGAGTAGCCACGTGGGGTAGGAAGTTTTCACGATATGCCTTTCCTGAAGGCCCCTCCTACCTCACCTCTGTCCTCCTGCTTTTCATGCAAATGTATGCCAAGGCTACGCGCTTCCTCGTCGTGTGTTTCTCTGCGGGTGTCTGTCGCCTTCTTCCGTGCGTCGGTGCACCTGTTGCGTTCGCACGGGCTGGATCTTATTCAGTCCGATCCATGTCCAGCCTGACTTTTTCTTGCGGTCAGGTGTTGAGTCGGTTTTGTTCCCAGGCACACAAAGCCGGACATGTGCCTCCCCTGGCCAGAGAAGTTCGCAGGAGTGGCAGGGGGTTTGCTATGCCTCGCCAAGGGAACACTGCCTGTCTACTTTTTGCATACCTGTGCGTCGCCCAGGTTGCTGGAGTCCCCATGAGGGAGGAGGCGCCCAAGTACTCCGACATATACTCCTATAGGGATATTTCTCGGGAAGCTGTTAGGGCCATTCCGAGGCCTCTCCAGGTCCACCGACATGATGTCCCCGCACCAGGATCTTGCCATACCCGGCTTCAGACACAATTGCAGTTTATTCCAGCCGCGACTCAGAGCGCAGTCCTACCACGCTTTGAGGTTGCCGAGGTGTGGGCGGATATCGAAGGGGAGGCCCTGATCACACTTCTTGAGGAGTCTGTTGCGCAGCCTGCATCGGAAGCCATGTTCCTTGCCTCTACTTCCCCCCTTTAGACGGTCATTAAACACTTTCAGGTCACGCGAGGGGAAGCTCAAAATCATTTTGGATTGCCCGTGCTTAGGATTGCCCCCGAGCCTGTTGCCTTAAAACTGGAGGATGCCGTTCCACTTACTGCGCACCAACAGGATGTATTGTTGCTTCAGTCGTGCCTACCACATGCCCTCCCGTCAGAGGAGGTCGACTGGCTAGACACTGATCTGACAGCTGTCCTTAGCTTCCAAGAGGTTGGTCTTGATATCAGGACTGCCCTCATCAACATTCCCATTTGGTGCCAGTCCGGCTCGCCGAAGCCCGACAGAATCGACATTTACACAGATGGGTCAGCCGCGTCCGAGCTGACTAACATCCAGCCATGCGCTTGGAGTTTCGCTGTCTTCGCGATAGCGGACAACCGCCCATATCTGTTGGGACACGCAGCCGCGCAGTCAGCCCCGCCAGATACGCCCTACTTCTTAGGTGAGGTCCTCGAGGATGCGTTGACAGCAGAACTGCTGGCCCTTTGTTGGGCTATGTGTTGGGCGGCACAACACGGCCCCCAATATGCTGTAGCCACGCACTTCATGTATGATGCCTTAGGCGCAGGCCAAGGAACCTTCGGTACGGCCAAACCAGTTAGCGGGGCCGTCCCTGCACATTATAGTGGGCTCGCTGCTTTCGCGGTTTCTTTGCGTCATTATCTCAATGCCCGCCTGCCGATTGCACACAGACATGTCACAGGCCACACAGGATGTCTGGGCAACGAGCTCTGCGACGCCTTGGCGAAGCTCGCCCGCTCACAAGCGAGCAGCCCATTTGACAGGTGCTTGCCCGAATGGCCCGCCCAACGGGCCAAACATCCACTAGCAGCATGGGCTTGGGCCACCGTCCCAGGCCAGGCTGATGTCCCGCAGCTTTACTGCTTTGATGCGGAGGTTTCTCTGTCGCAGTCCCAACCTGCGGAAAAAGCTGAGGCTCCCGCACATGGTGCGCGAAAGCGTACCGAGATTGCAGCCGCAGCAGAGTTCCATTTCACCAGTGTTAGTGTTAACGTTCTTACACTGAAAGACAGAGGCCCCGTTTCAGGTGAGCAAGGTGTCGGTATGCGCATACTCGGACGCAAGGATGTATTAAAGGCAGCCCTTGTTGAACTGAGCCCTTTGTTTGTCGGTCTTCAAGAAACGCGTCTGCCAGACGCTGCTGTCCTGCCGGACCCGGACTATCACATCTATAGCACAGCGTCCTCCAGCCAAGGTTCAGGCGGCTGTTCCTTGTGGATTGCTAAGGCGGTTTCCCTGTACAAAGCGCCAGGTGACGTCCGTTATATCAGTTCTACCGATGTCACCGTCACTGGGGCCTCACCGCGCCACCTTGTTGCGTGCGTTCAGACCCCTCGCTTTAGCCTGCAGCTCTGTGTTATTCATGCCCCTTCGACAGCCAACGTGCCAGTTGCTGAGGTCCGCGAGTTTTGGAACCACTGAGCAACAGAGATTTTAGCCAGGCCAGAAGGCATGGACTACATTGTCATGTGCGATGCCAATTCTAGGCTTGGGGAAATAGTTTCTGAGTCTGTCGGGGACTGTGGAGCAGAACAGGAAGGCCAGGCAGGTGCGCTGTTTCATGAATTCTTGCTCAAAATCGATGCCATAGTGCCTGCTACCTGGCCAGAGTGGCACACAGGCCCGCATCATACTTGGAGCTCTCCGCACGGTACCACCTCGCGCATTGACTACGTCCTTGTGCCGCGTCACTGGAGGATTGCCCACCTCTCCTCACATACCTGTCCGCAGGTTGAGCTTCTGCAGTTGCGGGAGGATCATATCCCAGTTTGCCTTTCCTGCAACTTTGCGCGGCCGCTCCCAGCTCTTGTCTACACCTGCCCACATAAACGTGCATACAGGCCAGATCTCGCAGCCACCGGCCCTGCTGCTAGCCGACTGCTTACTCAGGCTGTGCCTGTTACGCAGTGGACTGCCTCAGTTGATGATCATTACCATGGCCTTGTGCAAGCATGGCAGAAGGTTGGTTCGAGCCTTGACCCTTGTGAAAAGGCAACTCCCAGCCAACCCTACCTCACTGATCATACGCTCGACATTGTGGTGGAGCGCAAGGAGCTCCGGGTAGCGTTGAAAGCAGCCTGTAAGGAAAGAGTCAGGAAGTGGCAGCTCATTGTCTTTGTTGCGCTCCTCTTGCAGGCTGAAGACAGGAGTTTTTCACAGGCCCAACAGCAGGTTGCGGACCGCTGGCTTCGCGAAGCTGACGAAGAAGAAGCAACCCTTCTGGCCAACTATAAGAGGCTTGCTCGTTCCTTGAGACGCGCTGTTGCCATCGACAGGACCGCGTACCTTGATCGACTAGCACAAGATGTAGCAGGCGGTAGTGTCGGCGACCCCAAAGCTCTTTACAAGTCTCTCAGGAAGGCGTTCCCAGCAGCCAGGGCCTCCCGTAGGCAAGGTATCGTTCCCTTACCAATGCTGCAACTTGCGGACGGCAGCACTGCCAACACTACCTCCGAGCGAGCAGAGGCGTGGAGGCGGCACTTCGCGTCCCAGGAGGCTGGAAGGCCCGTGGATGAGGCCGGCTATACTGCTGCATTCGCCAAGCACCGCATACAGCCCCACAACTTGGACATTCATGTCCTCCCCACGTTAGGTGCACTTGAGCGACACATTCTGGCCGCAAAGAAGGCACGGGCTGCAGGCCCGGATGGCATCACTTCAGAGCTACTGAAGGTTGATGTTCCTCTTGTTGCGAGGCAGCTTATTCCAGTCTTCCTAAAGGCAAGTTTGAGAACGAGAGAGCCCATAGCATTCCGAGGAGGTGAGCTGATGTGCCTTGCGAAGCGTGCAGGGCAGGTCATGGGGTGCGAAGCCTACAGCTCCATCCTCATTTCCTCTGTGCCAGGCAAGCTCTACCACAGATGCCTGCGAGAGACTGTTAAGCCTCTCCTCCTCTCAGATCAGCCATCCTTTCAAGCCGGCATTGCGGCTGGACAAGGGATCGAAGGGATCGCACTCGCAGTACGTTCCTTCTACGCCTTGTGTCAGGCCACTCGACAACCGGCCTCTGTTACTTTCTTCGACCTCCAAGCAGCATTCTACCAGGTCCTAAGGCAGGCGCTCGTACCACCTACAGAAGATGACACAGAGCTCCTCCGGGTGCATGCATCACCTCCAACTACCGACAGGCGCCATGCAGGAATTGTGTGACCAGCTACGGCGAGTAACCCAATTGCCTCATCTCGGCGCTACCTCGCACACCGTTGCACTAGTCCAGGATCTCTTCCGAGGAACATGGTTCCGGCTGTCAGGCTTCACACAACTGACGGTCACTGCCAGGGGATCACGACCGGGCGACCCCACTGCCGACCTTATGTTTGGCTTCACTCTCTCTGCACTTATTCACGCGGTACAGACTAGCCTGCGTGATAGAGGCCTCGTGCCCACACTCCCTAGTCCAGCTGCCAGGCCCGGGAATCTCGACGATGTCGGTGAGATAGATTTAGGTCTGCCTGCGTGGGCAGATGATTTCGCAGCCCCACAAACAGGTACAGACCATTGCGGGCTGCTCCAGCGCACCCGTAGCACCATCACCACTATCGTGGACTTTGCGACGTCAATGGGCATGACGGTCAAGTATGGCCCGGAGAAGACCGCAGCCATGTTCCCCCCCGCCGTCCTCCGCAGCCAGCAAAATGCCTTTGGTGCAGATGCAGACGGTCGGCCTGCTCTGGACCTCGTCAACGGAATCACATCGGTTCCCTTTCAGGTTCCCATTGTTGAGGCCTACCGTCACCTGGGTGGTATCATTACCTCGACCGGTACACCATTGCCGGACCTTCATTTTCGGTTCTCCCAGGCCTCAGGGACACTCAAGCCACTCCGCCGCAGATTGTTTGGTACACGCACTATTCCGGTGCATCTCAGGGCATACTTTATGCGCGCCCTCGTTGTCTCCAAATTTGCCCATTCTGCAGCCGCACTTCTGATGCATGCAGCGTACCAGGTACGTGTGTGGGAGCAGCACTACATGTCCTTGTGGAGGGCGCTCTTCCACCGGAGAACTGCAGCTGAACAGGTCCACAGCTTCAAGGTGCTGCTAGAGGCCAAGGCCCTTTCGCCTCCGTTGGCGCTTGCAAAGGCACGTGCTGGTTTTTTGCGCCGCTTATATTTGCATGGGCCGCGCCCTCTGGTTGCTTTGTTGTGGGATCACTGGACTCAGCACCCCCGGACTTCGTGGTTTGAGCAAGTGAAGCAGGACATTGAGCATGTCACCCAATATGTGCCTTCTGTTCGAAATGTCCTCAGATCTGCAGACCCCGTCGCCGCGCTCTTGGACTCATATGAGACAGATAGCTCCTGGTGGCCACGACAGCTCAAGGCTGCTGAAAAGGCGTTCTATGAGGACCTCACGAGGTGGAATAACGAGTGCAGGCTAGGAGCTACCTCTGCCGTTCCCACTGCAGTGACTCAGGACCCTAGCTCGTTTCCGTGCTACTTATGCGGCGCTTCGTTTCCCTTGCGCAAGCATCTGCATGCGCACTTGGCGCGGACACACTGCGTGTATTCCCCGACACGTCATTACACGCTCGGCCCCACATGCTCTGCCTGCCTTAAGGTGTTTCCAGGTGTGAAGCAAGCCCAACACCACCTTAAACATGCGACCGACTGTCTCTACCGCTGCCTCTACCTCCATGCTCCTCTCTCTTACGAACAGATTTTGGAGTTGGAGCGACCTGATGCACAACGCGACGCAGCGGTCAGGCGTGGCCAATGGAAACAATTTCGGGGGCTTCAGTCAGCCCGTGTCCCGCAAGCCTTTGGGCCTCGCCTCCCCACCGCGGAGGAGCGACTCACAGAACCGGTCTCGGAAGACGACCCACTTACCAGTCTCGCCAGAGGCTTCGTGCCCAAGCCTGCGCACATTGTCTGGATTACGGACCACATTGGGCAGCGAAGTGTAGAAGGCCCCAACCCCAAGGCACATAGGTTCTGGAGTCTGCGACCTACGTTTCCCCTTTCGAATTTATGCACGCAGTTTTGGGACGCGTCAAGCCGCGCCACAACAGGTGGCCTTTGACTCAAGAGTCCGCAAGAAGAAGAAGAAGGGCCCTATAGTAGATATAGGGGTTATGGTTGAGGGATCAGGGCTACTATACGGCTTACGATAAGGGCTGCCCAACAAGGGTGACTACAAGGTTTTACTGTGAAGGCTGCTATACTTAGAGGCCCAGGGGACTTAGTAAGTGGGTTATAAGTAGAGCTATAAGTACCCTAAATGGAGTTACCCCACTTATAACCCTACTTATAACCGACTTACCAAGTCCCCTGGGCCTCCAAGTTGTGTCTTGTGGATTTTTGTAGGGGGTTTGGGGTGTGGGGGTTAGTTGGGGGTCAGGGTTTAAAGGCTTGGGGTACAGGGTTCGGGATTCAGGGTTCAGGGTTTAGGGCTTAGGGTCCGAGGGCAGCGCCCGTAGTTTGGATTTAGGTGTGATGTTGGAGTTGGGCCCGGTCCAGGCTTCAGGGTTTAGGGTGATTCAGCCGAAGGTGTGGGGTTGCTGTCCGTCCTGATTCCAAACACCCGTCTAGGGTTTAGGGTTTAGGGTTTAGGGTTTAGGGTTTAGGGTTTAGGGTTTAGGGTTTAGGGTTTAGGGTTTCATTCGGATCTTTGCTTGAAGCGAAGCATGCGCACAGACGGTTTCAGGCAAGGCTGGGTACCAAAGAAAGACCTGCACCACAACGCCCAGGGTCCATACAAGCGGTGTCGCTATGATTTCTACTATGGACATCTGCCACAAGCTTGGTCCAATGGGGTTGCTCCGGTGTTGGGTTTGCCGCTCGTGGACATAGTTTACAAACGTGGCTTCCGCGAAGGCAACCCAAATACAGAGCAACCCAAACATGCAGGAAGCGGTGATCCCCTTTGCTTGCGTCCAACAGAAGCTCAACATACATAGTACAATGTTAAACAGGATCCGGATTCAGACCTTCCTACTGTAAAAGGTCACCACTTCACGCGGAAAGTCTCACGGAATGCTAGGGAAGGGAACAATTTCCCCCTTCTGGCCGAAGCCACTTAAATCTGCACTTCCGGTGTTGGCCCGCCAAAGGCCTTGAAAGCCCAGGGCGATGCCGAACTACACGGTAAAGACTTCTCTTTGCTGCAGGCGACCGGCGGACGTCACATGGCATCACGGTCTAGGGTTTGGAGCGCTTGCTCCAAAACTTGCAAAAAACAGGTGGAAATTCCACCTTAAGCAGTGCATGCTTACCAGCATCAGCGGTTCAGGAGAAGATTGAGCCCTTTGCCCTGTTTACGCACTGATTGCTTCGCCTTGAACCTGAGATTCTCGCCCTGAACACCTAAGGTCCTATTCTAGGCTTAGGGTTTAGACTTTTAGGATTGGGTTTGGGGTTGGGTTTAGGATTTAGGGCAAGACTCTCTGAACCTTCACCGGTTACTCAAGTTCAGGCCTACAACATATGGGTGGTTGTCAAAATTATGGTCCCCCTTTGGGTCCTTGTTCTACTACGGCACCTATTATTTAGGGTACCCCAAAAGGGACCATAATTTTGACAACTACTCATATGGCACAGAGCCTCGTCCTCACCTTCAACCCTCAGCTCTAACCCCTCAGGCCCATCTCAGAAGCTCGAAACTCGAGGACCCAGATTGCCTCAACCCGGAACCCAAAATAAAGCCTTCGCTATGCCCCCCCATATCAGAAGAAGCACTGCATCTCATCCTGAATGCTGTACCTGTTTCTGGTGCTCCTGTATGAGCTTCAGAACGCTGCAGCTTCGGGCCAACCTTGCTGGCTATTCAGGGGTTTCCAAGCTTTTGGGGTTAGGGTTTTAAGTTCTCGGTTTCGGGTTTAGGGTTTAGGGTTTAGGGCTTTGGGTTTAGGGTTTTGGGCTTCGGCTTTTGGGTTTCGGGTTTAGGGTTTAGTGTTTAGGGTTTAGGGTTTTGGGTTTCGGGTTTCGGGTTTGGGTAATAGGTTTGAGGTGTCGGGGGGTTCAGCGTGGCCACTACGCGGTGGACAGCTTGGCGGCGGCTTTGTTTCAGGGATCAACGGTAGGAGGACGTGTCAGTCTTGACTATGGCGTTGGGATTTTGCGGTCCCCAACCAGCACCATCTCCAAATGCACAAAGCCCCCAAACCACCAGACCTTACACGATTCATGCTGATAGTAGTCGAAAACTCGGGAATTGGAGTGTAGGGCTGGGCTGCTGCCTCCTACCGAGCCTTCTTCAAGGGCTTGGGTCCGGGCCCCTCGAACCCGCCGTGGCGTGAGACCCAAAAGGAATCACACTCCGCTACCATGCAAAACTGACTTTTCACAAGCCTTCAGGGCCGCATGTTAGAATAGTGATGATCCACCGGCATGGGTATACTGCTGACAATAGTAATGATGATAATAACGACAAACAGACTATTGATAATTAGGCTAAACACACTCATGGTCATCATGATAAACACACTACCGATAATAATGATGAACAATCGTACTCGAGTAGCACTTTGTGTGCTGGATGCTTTGGCTTTGGCTCCCCACCAACAGCCCCGAAAAGCCCAAGCGACAGACCTGAGAAGCCCCAAAGGAGGTTTTGGGGGTTTGGTGGCTTTGGGAGCTGTTTTCAAGGGTTTTAGGGTTTGGGTTTTAGGGCGGCAGGGTGATTGAAACCCAAACCCTCAACCTTTTAAGTCGTAAGCCGAGCCCCTGCCCCGAATCCTGACCGTCCTTCAAGTAATATAGGGGCCTTAGTAACTAGAATACGGTTTGGGGCTCATTATACTACAGTTATAATAAGGAACCCCCAAAATAGTATAGGTAATTAATTTAGGCCCCTACATCACTGCTGGGAGCCACGTAACTGGAAGGCTGTGTGTCCCCTCGCATTGCGGAGTTCTGCGTCGGCGCGGGCCTCCAGTAAGAAGTGCACCATTTGCTCACTGCCGAACAAGCCTTCGATCTCTGTGGCATGTTTGCTTTTCTTCGGGAATTTCTTCGGTCAGAGGTTTAGGGTGCAGCCACCTAGGCACAACTATAGTTTTCTGTATATATTCTTATAGCATTATATTTATATTATCATAGTATGATCTAGCTTTCTGATTATTCTTATAGCATCACTTTTATATTGTCATGGTATGATTAGTACAGTCTTGTGCGCCCAGACTCCAAGAAACCCAAAGCACCAAAATCCTGAAAACCTGAACGCCCAGGTTGGAGCTTAGGAGTTCAGGGTTTAGGGTTTAGGGTTTAGGGTTTAGGGTTTAGGGTTTAGGGTTTAGGGTTTAGGGCATACGTTGGGCTTCGGGCTTTGGGCTTCAGGTAAATAGGGTTAGAGCTTCGGCTTGAGGGCAGGTTGTTGCTCCAATCACGGTCGAGATGCACGCAAAGCCCAAGGGTGTGGTGGTCCATTCTCCGAAAACGGAGGCTAAGACGCGACAGCGCACCTGTACTCCAGAAAAGGGCTCAAGCCTCCTGTTTCGGGGTCCTTTAGGTTTTTCTGTTTAGGGTTCAAGGCTTGAGACGTATGGCTTGTGCTCCGATGCAAGCTTAAGGTTTAGAGGCTGGCTAGCGCCTAACAGACGCAAAGAACCGCACTAGAAAAACAAGGGATCTGCAGCCTCAAACTCGGAACTCGGGAGCGCAGGTTCTCGTTACTAGGGCTTAGGGTTCTGGGGTGTGTTTAGGGCGGGTTAGGGCGCAGGGTTTGGGGTTTAAGGTCTAAGGATAAGCTCCCAATGCTCCTATGATTACTACTAGAGCTACTACTACTACTACTACT
>CAJNDV010014391.1:17058-31340 GCA_905221635.1 Symbiodinium sp. CCMP2456
AATTTGGGTTTAGGGTTTAGGGTTTAGGGTTCAGGGTTTAGGGTTTAGGGTTTAGGGTTCAGGGTTCAGGGTTCAGGGTTCAGGACTTAGGGTTTAGGGTTCAGGGTTCAGGGTTCAGGGTTTAGGGGCCCTAATAACCAATCCTCTATTTAGAGAACAACGAAGCCTCCCAAGGTGCATCAAGGGTCTGCCCCGTAAACACGGCCATGCTTTGCAAGTGGCCCTGGCGACATCTCTGACCCCTAATCCTAAATATCCCTAGGGTCCAAGTAGTCCGTATTTGTGGTTTTAGGTACCCAACAAGGCCCCAAAGTCCTTAAATAATGGGTACTTGGACCCTTAGGGTAACCTGAAACCTTAAAGAGTTAACAGGATTCGAAGTGAACGATTCGTGGCTAGGGCTCGTGGGATTACGGCCGTTCAGGAGGCAGGATGGCTCTGGGAATAAGCTGTCAAGTTGGAGGGTGACTGGAAACAGGAGCCATAGGGTACGCAGATGTGCGTCCTACGGTTCAGCAGTCGAAGCTTTCAAACTCAACTTGCTGACAGCAACCGATGGTGTTACGGGCTCTTGTGGGTTCTCGTCAGTGCTGGCAGCTGTCGTTGCTGCGGGGATTTCTCTGGCATACAAAGTTTAATGAATCACTCGGACACAACAGAACAACAGCCACATGTTGAAACACATCTTGTGTTATGCCCTAAAACCACAAACAACTCCTGAGAATCCACCTGGTTGGGAATAGACAACCTGCACAATCTATATCGAGGTCCTACCGTTGGCCTGCAACTCTCCTTCTGGAAAGCATCAAACTTCTCACAGCATAATCGAGAAGTGGAAACACCGTACTACGTACTTTATATTTGGGATGTGCGATCTAAACTCGAATCCCCGAACCCTAAACCCTAAACCCTACACCCTAAACCCTTACAGTTTAGGGTTTATGCAGGGCGTTCAGGGTGTTGGGATTCTTCTGGGTTCAGGGTTTGAAGGCATTGGGTCTGAGGCTTCAGGGCCCTATCCGCAACACCCCAAGAATCTCTAATGACTCTAATTGAACCCCCGCGCATGAGCCTTCTGCGGATCCAATACTTTAAAGCGCACGCTGGCAAAGCCCAATAAAATCGCAGCCATCGTCCTCAACGAGGTCTGCCATGAGGTCTTGGGTGGAAAACATGCGAGTATGAATATACATACATACGTACATGCATGCATGCATGCATGCATGCATGCATGCATGCATGCATGCCTGCTTGTGTGCATACATACATACATGCATACATACATACATACATACATACATACATACATACATACGCAAGTTATAATACATACATACATATATATATATATATATATTAATTAGCATATACATATATGTATACATATATAGTCATGTTTTATATTTGCTTGTGTGTTTTGTTTCTTTTTCATGTATGTGTTGAACTATTTGTTTATGAAAGTAAGTTCATATGAGGCCACATAGGATTCAGGGTGGTCTGTCTGCCTCGGATGTACCCCGAAACCCCAAACCCTCAACCCTAGATTTATGTCGGGTGTTGAAGGATAGAAGGTCTAAAGTTTCGGGGGCTTGGGACTTAGGTTTGAGGCTGGAGCAGGTAAGTTTACACTGAAAAACGCCGGTAATGTAGGGGCCTTAAGATTTGGAATAGGGTTTTGGGGTATGTTATACTATAATTATGATAAGGAACCCGCAGAATAGTGCATGCAATTGCTAAGGCCCCTATACTAAAACATAACAAGGATCCTACCATGCGAAGGTTACGTCTCGGGCACGACACGTACAAAAGGCGTGCGTGAGGAAAGCTCCACAGCATGGACCAGGAGACAATGCGGAACAGAGTTCAGCTTTAGGAAGTACTTGTAAGAGTGAGGCAGGTTGAAGCGTCTCCAGCGTTTAGGAAAGAAATCAAGACGGCTTCAGGGTGGCGGGGTTCAGGGCTCCGCGCTCATGCGTGTGGCGATAGACGGCGATTGAGCCGTATTTCTGTTCCACAGCATTTATTGCATTCGGATGAGGGTCCTTACGTGATCTTGACCGGATTCAGGGGGAGCACCTCCAGATCCCTTACGAAACAGATCTTTGCTGTCGCTGTTATCCAGACGGCGAATGCTGCTCGTTTCACAGCTGTTGTATTCTGGCAAAAGAGAAAAAACCCCAAAAACCCATACCCTAAACTCTGAAATACAAACCCGAACCCCAAAACCTAAACCATACTCCAATGCCGCGCCCTTCTCTGGATGCACCTATTGCAGGGGTCGCAAGAAATACCAATAACTGTCCATAGGGTTCCTTAACACAGCTATGCTAGCTACCAATATAATACAACCCCAAGCCCTAAACCCTATGGACTCTACACGCTCCAGTTTGATTTCTCAGACTTGTTCTCCTTCGCTGCACAACCAATACGAGGGTGAGGCTTGTAGGAGCAGGGGCATCAGGGTCTGAGGTCTGAGTTGTAGGAAAACCCGAAACCACGCGTCGGACAAATGAAGCCTAGGGTTGATGACATAAACCCTACATTACCCATAATATATAATCAGGAATATACCATAATTCCCATAATTTAAAGTCCTTAAAGTAATGCAGGATTTATATCAACAGTAGCAATCAGACCCTGAAGCTTATATTCCAAACTCTAGGCCCTTATCACCACAACCATAAAGCCTTGAAGGGTTTAGGGTTTAGGGCCTTGAGCCCTAGAACTTGTTTGTGATGTTCGAACTGCTTGGGTCCTGAGGCCCCGGCACGAGGAGAGTGTTGAACAACCGGGCGGTTGGGCTCTGCATGGCCATGGCTATCTCTATCAAGCAGGGGTTTCCTCAAGTTAAACTGTCCGGTTCTTGCGCCGTTTGGGCTCTTTCTGATAAAGATCAGACTAACTACTTACTCTACGGTTTACGGTCGGGTCTGCTATGTACATGAATTCACATCTGCGGGATGCAGCAGAGTTTGTAGCTAAGTTATAACTTCCGTCGCCTGGCCTAGATTTGGTCCATAATCGCAAACGGACAGCAAATTCTACCTGTAAAGCTCAGCAAATACCTCGCTCGCAGCTGAAACTTGAAACGGTTTAGGGTGTGGGGGTTTAGGGTTTAGGGCTCAAGCTGCACACGGCAAATCAACTAAGCAGCTGCAACTCAGCAGCTAAGGAAAGTGCAGTGCACATGCTGCTGCCCAACTCATGCTGTGAGGACCAGCTCTAACCCACGTCCCACCCGAACTCTAAACCGAAATGCAACCATTCCTAAACCCTAAACCCTGAACCCTAAATCCACAAACATGTGCCAAGTTTTCGCCTGAGCCACACCTGCTTTCGCTTCTTTGGGCAGAGACGGCTGTGCAAGTCCGACCTTTGAAGGGCCACCTCCAGCTCTTATTAGTTTTTAGGGTTTAGGGTATTATGGTGGACTTTGTCGTTAAGATTCGTCAAATGTTGGCTGGGGGAAGATGCTGACGAAGCATATGATAGGAAAGCCTCCTATAACTCGAATGGCTTACTACCGCTGTGCTGTACGACAAAACGAAAGAGCAGTAGAGTACGAAAGACCTCGGGACAGCAGGACCACAAGAACAAGCAGTAGCATCGACCATCGGACTCGCATTGCTGCCAGCACGAGGTGCAGAAGAAGTAGCACATGTCGCCGA
Source organism: Symbiodinium sp. CCMP2456 (assembly GCA_905221635.1). NCBI lineage: Eukaryota > Dinophyceae > Suessiales > Symbiodiniaceae > Symbiodinium > Symbiodinium sp. CCMP2456. The sequence goes on from CAJNDV010014391.1 coordinate 20,727, forward strand.
CATTGGTTTCGTCGTCCATCCGATTTTCGCGTCGACGTGAAATCTTATTCGTGGTCGTCGGTGTACGCATCATCATACATCTGCTGTTGCTTAAGCTTCGTGCAGTAGGATGCAACTGTCGTTGCTGCCGTTCTTGACGCAGCAACAGCACGAGCAACAGAAGTGCTGCAAGCAGCAGCACTTGCAGTGGAAGTAGTAGTAGTAGTCGTCGTCGTCGTCGCAGCCCGAGCAGGAATCGTGCCGACACCGTCGGGGGGTTTTTAGTGGTCTTGACACTAACACACCACAAGAAGCACCCTATTACATAGGGTTTAGGGGTTTAGGGATCAGGTTACCCTATTATTTCCTGGTAGTTGCAACAACCATAGTCCAACCTGCGAAGACGAACAATGCTGTCCACTGTTGATGATATAAATCTTGCATTACCTTGCGGACCCTAAACTATGGGAATTAAGGTATATTCCTTACTATGGGTGATGCAGGATGTAGATCATCAGCCGTATCTCTCACGGGCTAGGCTTTAGGGCCGTTTAGGGTTTAGGGCTTAGGGTTTAGGGTTTAGGGCTTTGGGTTTAAGGTTTAGGGTTTAGGGTTCAGGGTTTAGGGTTTAGGGTTTAGGGTCTTCACGCAGGGCTTCGGGGTTTGGGGCAGCTCCTCTTCATAGGCAAGACCCGCAACTAGATGCACGCAGTGCCTGGACTCCGCGCAAAAAAAGGCAACCCAAAGGATCCACCATTCCATGGTCAACGGTTTAGGGTTTAGGGTTTAGGGTTTAGGGAAGCTTCCTATTATATAAGCAACCAAAACAGACTCTACGTCAGAACATAATCTAGAGGCCGGAACAAGTACCAATACTATTCCTTGGGGTTTCTCGTTTATAGCCATTGTATCCTTTGTCTCAAAACCCTCATTAAGTTAAGGCCCTGTATTAGGAGTATTCCCTAGTTGTAGGAGTTTAGGGGATCCTGGGAAGGATGCGTGTCTTCGTGCACGCCTGCCAACATGAAAATCTCTGTAACTCAAAATCGAGCGAGTCAAGGATTTCATCGGAGGTGTCTGAGTCATCGGTCTGCGCCATTACTACTCGGTTTAGGTTTAGGGGCCTTTGAAAGTTAGCGGTTAGGGCTTAGGGAGTTAGTCGCTGAAGCTCCCAGAATCCTTGACAACATACACACTGCGCCGGAATTGGGACCGGGAGAAATGCACATTGGTCTGTACATTCAGCCAAGTCAGGGGCCATGAGCTAATACAGAGGCCTGAATATTGGCAATTATTTAGGCTTCTATATTCAACTATGACGCGACACTGGTTTAGGGTTCAGGGTTCATGCAGCTACGGCTATGGTCGGTGCAGGAAGATGGTCATGTTGATACAGCCTGTGCCCCCTGCAACACGTTCTACGGCACGCCTCCGTTTTGAAAACGGCTGATGGGGGGCATGCGTGCCGTGCTTGTGACGGCGGTCGGCTTGAGCTGAGTCAGCAAATACCGTAAACCTGACCTGTGGTCTCCACTGTAGTTCCTTTTTTGGGGTTCAACCAGCCAGGATCCTGCACCGTGACCCCCAAAAGGAACTACAATGGAGACTATAGGTACTTTGCATGCTACAGGGCTGTAGCACGTCAGCTCTCTTCTCCAACACCCTGGCCCCCAAAACAGTTCAAACTTTCTATCATAGACCAACTATACACCGTTTAGGGTTCTAGAATGTAAAGCTCTCCCATAGGCTAGGTAAGACAGGCACCGCAGCCTGCGAAGGTGAAGAGAGACGCACCGTATGGTCAGTCGGTCCTGGGGTCGATACCACGGAACGGTAGGTTTAGGGTTTAGGGTTTAGGGTTTAGGACTAGAGTGGTTTCGTTTGGGTACTGCCCCCGCGCAGTAACAGTCTGTGATAGGGCTACAAATTAAGGGTCTTACAGATCTAGATTGTCAATGTTATCCAACTGCTACTGAGTGGGGGCAGTATCCAAGGTTTGGGGTTTTTTGGGTTTAAGCCTTTAGGGGTTTAGGGTGTAGGATTTAGGGGCTTAGGGCTGTAGGGTTTAAGGATTTAGGGCTTAGGGTTGCGCGAGAGCGGCTGAATGGGTTTAGGGCTTATTTTGGGCTCAACCTATCGTCTGTCTGACTAGTCAGTTGCAGTCACCATCGGCATCGAAGCCGCCGTGCAAATGGCTAGGCCGCCAACCCTAAATCCCAAACCCATCAACCCTAAACCCTAAACCTGAACCCTAAACCGAACAAGTCCAGAACCTCCTGCCATACTGCTACAATCAGTAAGGAGGTGAGCCTTCGACACACTGAGGAGTTGCGTCGGCACCGAAGCGAAAGCTGGAAGTAGTAATACCAACACGGTTTAGGGTTTAGGGTTTAGGGTTACACTCGGTGACGGTTTAGGGTTTAGGGTTTAGGGTTTAGGGTTTAGGGTTTAGGGTTACACCAACACGACTACAAGTAAGAAGCATGATTCTCAGCTGCTGCCTTGTACATCCCAGCCCCAACCCCGGCAACTCATCAATCTCAAGGAGCCTCAACTCTTAAATGCAAAGCAAGGCACAACTTTGTCCCAAGTCGTCAAGTCCTTAACTCAATTCCAAGAGCAACTAAGAATAGAGCAGCCTCGACATTACGAAAACTCTGCATCAGCGCATCTTTATATCGGTCGACTTCGTTACACCCCAACACACTATTCTAATCACCGAGGCGCCTATATTCGACCCTGAACCCCCTAGAACCGCCGTTTGAGAATCCTTGTTACGCATCCCTTATTATTCGACCCCTCTAAACCCCAAACCCCTAAACCCTAAATCCTAAACACCCAAACCCCGAAACCCTAAACCCTAAACCCCGAAACCCTGAAAGGAACTGCAAAGCAAAGGCTCTGCCGCCTGTCATCGTCCTCCGGCGCATCGCATAAGTCGGACGGATCTGGCTGTGGACCCTGAGTTCATGACCGCATGGTCGTTTAGGGTGTAGGGTTGAGCGTTGGGGCCTTTAGAGTTTAGGGTTTGAGGGTTTAGGGTTCAGGGGTTTGGGGTGTAGGATTTAAGGGTTTGGGATGTAGGGTTCAGGGATTTAGGGCTTGGGGCGTTTTAGGGTTCAGGGCTGGGGCTGGGGCCAGGGTATCCACCGAGTTCTCGCGAGCACCTTTCTCGCACAGCGCTATGTAGGTTGAGGGACAGGATGCCCTGTAGAGTCGCTTGTATAACGGTGAAGTGGGCTGAAGAGGAACTCTAAGTTAGACTTCTTCGACATCGCCCCATGTGCCGCCCTTTGCTTTCAAGAGCTGGGAGCATCTCTGACATCTGACCCACCTTGAACTCCACGTTCGCCAGTTAGCCGAAGGGACCGCGACTTTGATTTTGCAGCGCGCATCGCCTGTTGTGGCTCTCGGACCAAACCCTAAACCCTAAACTCTCTAAGACTCTAATAAGTCGGGCAGGTCGTCGAGACCCTCCTCCCAGGTGATATATCGCCGGTCATCGGCGACGTCCGTGTCGGAACTCTTGAGAAGCCACGGTAGCAACAGCTTCAAGCTGAACCGAAACACGTCACCGGTTCTTAATGCAGGGGCCTTAATAATTAGAATATAGGGTTTTTGGGGTATGTTATACTATAATCATAATAAGGAGCCCCAAATAGTATAGGTATTAAGGCCCCTATATTATGCCTTTGTGCTGTTCTGGTGTCTCAAAGGCCTAGGGTACCTTAAGCTACCCTAAGCGATTTGTTGTAGGTTCCTAGTAGCTAGTACGAACCTTAAACAGGAATGTATAACCACCCGGCAAAAGCTAGGTTTTGACAGATCAAGGTACCTGGTAAACGTATGCTCACCACATGCTTACCTACATTCTAGCTTGTGGGCTGAGTATCCTAGAAGCCCCCAGGAAGGTTAAAGGTAACCCTAAACCCTAAACCCTAAACCGAATGACAGATTGCTATCCCAGGCACCAGAGACCAAGCGCGCGTCATTACCATTGTCGATGCCCTCTTCTGGTAGAGGCCGAAGCACGGACAAACCTGCCCGACAAAATACTACCGTCTTGTTTATTTCAACGGCAATATTAATTATGAGCGATGACAGAATAGACCATGGCGTGGTATCACATCATACGGTTACAACAATGGGGTACGAGATGCATGAAACATGAAACGATGTGGGAACAAGCACATACACGCTTATGCACACGCACAAACACGCACACACGAACATATACATATGTATATATATATATATATGTATATATATATATATGTATATATATGTATATATATATATAATGACGTTATATATATATATATATATGTACAAACAAACAAAGAAACATACATACATGCAGACATACATACATACATACATACATACATACATACATACATACATACATACATACATATGTACACATGCAAACATACATGTTACATATTCACAGACATATAAACCGTAAGCAAGTAAACATGAAAACATAACCATATCTATACCTCTTTTTACATCTATATATATATATATATGATATATATATATATATATATATATATATACAATATACATACATACATACATACATACATACATACATACATACATACATACATACATACATACATACATACATACATATGTGTGTGCGCTTACATGGCATCATGCATATGTAGGCGTCTCACTGTATCTACGCGCATGTATGCATGCATGTTGTACATACCTAGAGAACCCAACACAAGCCCACTCCTGAGGGATTATACCGTAAAACACGTTGGAAACCATCAAACAAGGGGCTGGGTTCCGAAGGCGTGCGCCCGTATGCATGTATGTATGTATGTATGTATGTATGGGTGAATATACGCATACACATTTCCCCTGTATGCATATATATATATATATACAGAAAGCGTCTCTCTCTCTATATATATATATATATACATACATATGTGTATACATACACACACACACACCCCATGCAGTTCACATATCACAAAGCTGAAAGCTGGACAAGACACATGGTAAGGTAAGCTCGTGGTGTTAAGGACCTTCGGCCGCGGGGCTTCGGAGTCACTGACCCAATCTCTAAGCTGTAACCCAAGAACTGAAAATTTAGGGTTTAGGAGTTTAGGGTTTAGGGTTTAGGGTTTAGGGTTTAGGGTTTAGGGTTTAGGGTTTAGGGTTTAGGGTTGGCAGTAGCCCAAGCCCTGAAAACCCGAGCTGAAATCATCCACACAGAACTCAATCCATAAACGGAGCAGTGGTAGCCGTAGACGTTGTCGTAGCATTAGTTGTAGCAGGAATACTCGTGTCAGTACAGTAGTAGTAGTAGTAGTAGTAGTAGTAGTAGTAGTAGCCGCGACGGTGGTGGTGGTAGGAGTAGTAGCATTGGCAGTAGTAGCAGCAGTCGTCGTCGCCGTCGTCGTCGTAAGGGTTGTCCTACTCAGCATCTGTGCCCCGAGCCCGAAGTATCCATCCAGCCTTGGGAAGGAACTTTAGCATCATCTCGGAGAAATCTTTGTCGAAGAAGAGGGCAGCCAGAAGGAAGACCCTCAGGATCTTCGGTTTAGGGTTTAGGGTTTAGGGTTTTGGGTTTGGGGTTTAGGGTTCCCTCAGGATCTTCGCTGCTTGTTTTGTTTCAGCTAAGGGCTTGGGTCTTCGGGGGTTCCTTTTTGTTTCATATAGTGTTGGCTTGAAATTAGCATTCTGGATTTTTGTCAGGGTTCTTTTGCTGTTTGTCAGCTGAAATTCTGTCGGCTCTCAACTGAGATGGGCTTCTGTTTTGTTATCGCGGGGGTGCTCGGAGTCTATAAGGCGTACACGATCTGGGGCTCTGTAGGACACCAAGCCTCGTGGCCCTAAACCCTGAACCCAGAACCCTAAACCCTAAACCCCAAAGCCCAGAACCCTAAACCCTAAACCTCTAAGCCCTGAACCCTAAACCCTAAAATAGCCAAAGCTCCCCTGGGCATGCTCAAGCACGCTTTCCAGCAGCAGCATTGCCGCAAAGCTCCCTGGCCAAGGGTTTCGAAGCTTGGATGGCTCTGGGTCCAGCTTGGCCTTGAGTTTAGGGTTTAGGGTTTAGGGTTTAGGGTTTAGGAGGGCCTTGGTAATGAGAATAGGGGTTTTGGGGTACATTCTATTCTATTTATGAGAAGGTACCACCAAAATAACATATGTAGGTAGGTTTCAGGGCACTATATGTTATGTAAGGTGTCAATGAAGGTTTCATGAAAACTTGCAAGGATTTTGCAGGGGTTCTGTCAGGGCTCTAAAAGGGTGTTTTGCAAGCCTACAAATTGTGCAATGCTTACTTTGCGGCTCAGGCACACCCGCAGCCAAGCAATCATGACAACAGTCAAACAATCCACCATGGGACTGCGAAATCGTGCAATATCGCCAAGCTGGTTCGCGTCCACAGATTCTGCTAGCTAGGACGCCTGAACCATTTCTGAATCCTACACCCTAATCTTGTCTACCGGATGGCTAGAACCACGAGGTGACATAAAATTCAACGCCGGTCAGTCCGCGCAATACAGGGCTCTGACGTTTTCAATTGGGTGTAAGGGTATGCTGATTTAGTATAACAATACATAGGATATAGGCGCGAAGATTGCGCAAAGACATTACTCCGATTTTCAGACTTCTACATATCAACCAGACACAACCGAGGTCATCTTGCTCAAAGCCTCTGTGTCTGTTGAATTTCGCCCCCTGAGCCGCCCGGACCTCAATTGCTTGGAACGTAAATGGATAGTTCTCTAAATCAGGGTCCCTTTTTAGGTCCCTAATATAGTGCGGCACCCTTATAAAATGGAATGGGCCCTAATTTAGAGAACTACCCAAATGCTGGTTGTTCCAAACACCGGCTCATACCGGTCCCCAATATAGCCATAAGTCACGTCCCCTTTGGGGCAAAGATCTCCTTGCAAGAAGTGTAATATAGGAGCCTTAATAATTAGAATAGTGTTTTGGGGTCTGTTGTACTATAGTTATAATGAGGAACCCCCCAAAATAGTATTGGTTATTTATTTACGCCCCTATATTAGTCTAAAATATCCTTTTATCAGACGGACTGTTAGCACAACCGCCAGACCAGCGCATTCAGAACGGCCAGCCTGCGTTCTCCGCACGTTTGAAATGGACTTCCTTGGGACGTCGGGTGGAAGTTCCCTACTGTAGGGGCCCTAAAAATAGGGTTTTGGGGGTTCCTTATTATAAAAACAGTATAATATAGGCCTTAAAAATAGGATTTGTTCTTGGGGGGGGGGGGTCCCTTATTTTAAGAAAAGTAAAATATACCCCCAAACCCTATTCTGATTACTAAGGCCCCTATGTTACACCCTCACACTAGGCCATAGATTGAGTTGATGGGCCATGGCTGAAGATCTAGACGAACGCTACATTGAAAATGAGCCCAGTCCCCTTCCAGAAGGGATGCCTACAAAAAACTCCCCCTCAAGGTCCATATAAGCCTGTTTGGGTCCTTACGACCTGAGGATTAGAACAGCGTTGTAGCCTGCATGGGGAAAGAACGGATAGGCCAAAGGGGGCCAGATGTGAGTGGCCTGTTGCCTGTTGAGGGAGGTGCACGAGCGCACGTAGTCCAAACCCTACAACATGTTAGGCTGTGACCCCTCAGGTTATAGTTCTAGGGCTAACGCCCGAAAAAAGTCAAATCAAAAACCTTAAGCCACCAAACGAACAAACCCTAAACACTAAAACGAAAAATCTCGAAACACCCAAACAAAAGACCTCCCCCCCTCTCAAAAAACTTAGCCCTAAACCCTGAACCCCGAACCTCTAAACCCAATGCCCTATAGGCCCTAAACCCTGAACATCTTATCCCCCTAATATTCCTGAAGCCCCTAAATCCTAAACCCTAGATCCTAAAACCCTAAACCCTAAAACCCTGAACCCCAGACTTAATCATATTCCCGATGCCTTCGCAAACCGTGAGCCGTAACCCGTAGACTTGAACTCAAGAGACGCAAGATCCGAGGGGCAGCTGCGTTCACAACTTGGATCATGTCCTGCCGTTGTTTAGGTTTTCGGGTTTAGGGTTTAGGGGTTTAGGGTTTAGGGTTTAGGGTTTAGGGGTTAGGGTTCAGGGGTTTAGGGTTTAGGGTTTAGGGAAAACATAACATAGTATACTCTACTATACTAGACTAGACTATATTGGACTATCTCTGTTTGTGCTAACTCTGCGGCATACTTTATGGTTTCTGACGACGAAGAGGATATCGTGTTTCTGAAGTTCTAGTGTTTAAGGCTCCATGTACCTTATGTAGGGGCCTTAATGATTAGAATGGGGTTTTGGGGGTATGTTTATACTATATCTCGAGCAATGGGGAACCCCAAAATAGTATAGGTGATTATATAGGCCCCTATATTACCCAGAGACTCCAAAACCCCTTAATTAAGGAATATACCTTAAATCATATTAGGATCCCTAATATGATTTAAGGTATATTCCTTAATTAAGGGGTTTTGGAGTCTCTGGGTATGTAGTATATACATAGGCCTTAAGGTACCTGAAGAGGAAGCCTTTCAGGTCTCAGGTTGTGTCATTTTTTAGGTACCTGGAGCGTAGAAAACCTACAGTAGACTTTAGGGTTTAGTTTAGGGTTTAGGGGTTAGGGTTTAGGGGTTTAGGGTTTAGGGTTTAGGGTTTAGGTAGGGTTTAGGGTCCTATGCAAACCCTCTGTAGAACCCTTCATGAAATCCTTAAGAGGAGCCCTTGCAGGAACCCCCTAAACCCTTAAACCCTAAAGTGCCTAAAACCCTAAAACCTAAACCCTAAACCGTTAAACCCTGAAGACCCCAAAACCCTAAAACTTAAACAAACACCCTAAACCCTTAAACCCTAAAGAATCCTTAGTACTAAAAATTATAAAGGTACCTGGAGCCTGAGGGTTTTGGGCTTCACTTCAAGTGCATGGAGTCTGAAGAGGATGCTGCCCTAGGGTCGGCTGAGAGTAGGGTTTAGGGTTTAGGGTTTAGGGTTTCTTTTCGGGGTATTTAGGGTTGAAGGTATTAGTATTAGGGCTTTAGGGTTTTAGGGTTTTAGGGCTTAGGGCTCAAAAGGCAGGGCTTGAAACGGTGTAGGGTAGTTCGGTTTTAGGGTTTAGGAATTAATGTTAACAAACACTGCGGTTGACACAGGGCTTAGGATTTATGTCAAGGTTGGCGCCAAACCACCATCTAGCCGGCCAGAACACAATCAAGGTATGCTGCACCTCTGCGGGCCAACAGCTGGAACCAGCCACTCAGCACCGCTACTCAAATCCACGAAAGCCATTGTCCTTCATATATCTCCAGAAAACAAACAGCACGGTCCTTTTTGGGCAACTGCAGCCCTGCGTCTTCAAAAGGAACAAGCAGAACAACGCAGCAGCAGCAGCAGCAGCAGCAGCAGCAGCAGCAGCAGCGGCAGCAGCAGCAGCAGCAGCAGCAGCATAGCAACAACCACGGCAACAGCAGCAGCTGCAGCAGCAGCAGCAGCAGCAGCAGCAGCAGCAGCAACAGCAACGGCAACGGCAATGGCAACTGCAACCGCAACAGCAACGGCAACCTCAACATGGCAACTTGGCAACAGCAACAGCCACAGCAACATCATCAGCAAAAGCAGCAGCAGCAGCAGCAGCAGCAGCAGCAGCAGCAGCAGCAGCAGCAGCAGCAGCAGCAGCAGCAGCAGTAGCAGCAGCAGCGGCGACAGCACCATCAGCAACAGCAGCAGCAGCAGCAGCAGCAGCAGCGGCAGCGGCGGCGGCGGCAGCAGCAGCAGCAGCAGCGGAAACAGCAACAGCAACATGGCAACAACCACGGCAACAGCAACAGCAGCAGCAACAGAGACGGCGGCAGCAACAGCAACCTCAGAAAGAAACGAACAAACAAACAAGCACACAGTGCGAGCCTTGACGATGCTGAGCACTGTAATGGCCATGATGATGCCGCGCGGAACGAGGTGCCCCCAGCACTTCCTTACGGGGGCCACGGCTCGCAGCATCGTTAAGATATCATGGATGAGCAGGACACCAAATGCAACTGCGGTCCACTTCAGAGCTAATCAGCTAATCACAACTGCCCCTGAAAACCCACTTGCAGATCCAACCTGCATGACAAATATCGAAACAGAAAATAGGCGATTGAAGCGCTCTCCTGTGCGGTGGAAATGGTGCAACGACCTTGAAACCATCGTTTGAAGACAAGGGGTGACCTGAATACATCGCTGAGCACTTTGCAGCAAATGTGACATGTAACGAAACTGAGCCCGGACCCTAAACCTAAACCTTAAACCCTCAACCCCTAAACCCTACACCCCTAAACCCTAAACACCCAAACCTTAACCCTAAATTCTAAACCCTAAAACCCCAAAACCTAAACCTTAAACCCCTAAGCCCTAAACCCCTGAACCCTAAACCCTAAACCCTAAAACCCCAAAACCTAAACCTTAAACCCCTAAACCCTAAACCCCTGAACCCTAAAACCCCTAACCCCTAAACCCCTGAACCCTAAACCCCTGAACTTCGATGCCAACGACGGAAGCCCTTCTGCTCATCCGAGAGCCCGAAAAAAGAGCGTAACAGCAACTTACCCTAAGGGTTTAGAGTTTTAGGGTTGAGGGGTTTAGGG
>CAJNDV010014391.1:60832-73932 GCA_905221635.1 Symbiodinium sp. CCMP2456
AACCATGGGAATTATGGTGTATTCCTCAGTATGGTTAACAGGATTTATATCATCAACCGTATCTCCGCAACCCTGGACTCTGTATCTACAAGCCTTCAGCCTAACCCAACTTCCCCGGTTGCGAGCCCTGGCCTTATATGCCTCAAACAATCGAGCCTATAAGCACCAACATGAAACATCATGCAAACCGCCTTACGGCGTTCCTAACAACCTCATAACACCCGGACACGCTACTCTGTAACCCAGCAATTTAACGGCCGAGTCAGTATCACATGAAGTCCTGACTCCCCCTGACGCCCGTAAACAAAAAAACAAAAAACCTTTAGCTGTACCGTTTGTGGCCCCAATCCCCGAAGACCCTAAACCCTAATACCACAATCCTCGTACACAATGGCAGACGGGGCGCTGCGAAGAAAGCAAAGACCGAAGCGGTCAAAACACGCTGCCCTATGGACCTCGAGGGGATTGTACAAGAAGATATATGCAAGTATGTATATAAAGATAAGTATATGTATATACATGTATATTTTCACATACACACAAACATACACACATATACACTTGAAACTAAAGCTCCATAAAGGTTCCACAAGGTACTCGAAGGGTTCTATAATGCTATTTTCAGATGTTTACAAGGATCTGCGATTTACCTATAGTCTCCATTGTAGTTCCTTGTTGGGGATACCTTATAAAATCCTTGATACATATTTGGTTAAATCAAAAAAAGGAACTACAATGGAGACTATAGGTAGAGGGATCTGTAAGGGTGGTTAGGTTTTGGGGCCCTAAGTGGTTTAGGGCCTTAGGGTTTAGGGTTTAGGTTTTAGGGTTTAGGGCTTAGGGTTTAGGGGTTTAGGGGTTAGGGCCTTAGGGTTTAGAGGTTTATGGCGTGAAGTTTGGGCTTCAGGGGTGTAGGAGTGGAAGGAGGCTTTTTATAGGAGTTTATTAATGCATTGAGGAACTTTACGGGACTATATGTTTAATATTACGAGTTACAGTGACGGGGTTTGTGGGATTGTTGAGGCGAGGGGAGGTAAGGCTTAAGGGGTTTGGGTTGAGGGCGGCGGGTTTAGGGTTTAGGGTTTAGGGTTTAGGGTTTAGGGTTGGGGGTTTAGGGTTTAGGGTTTAGGGTTTAGGGTTTAGGGTTTAGGGTTTGCTGTCAAGATAAAGGGTTCCCAGGTACGGTTGCGGCTTCTGCAAAACCAGAAAACAAGTTCTCATTACAACAAGGTAACAAGGTGCTAGCACTTGCAACAGCACAACTCTTCATTCGATTGAAAGTTGTACCGGTAAGCCCACGCAAACCTTAAACCCTAAACCTGTACCAATATGAAGAGACATTTCTGACGGCTACTGATACATGTGCATGAAACAAGTGCCATCTTCGCACTTAGGGCTTGCAGTTTAGGGTTACTGGGTAGAGGGTTTAGGGCTTAGGGTTAGAGGGTGAGGTTTGCCGTTCAAGGGCTAGGCAGACCGAACTCCAAACTTCTACGTTCGGAAACACAAGCCCTCAACCCTAAACCGTGAACGATCTGACCTGAACCCAAACGCAAACCTCTGCGAACCCTGAGTACATCGTAGTCAGGCCGTTTAAACGGGCCTAAACCCAAAGCGCAGAAGCCTAACCCTAATCGCACAAACCCGAAACTCTGTCAAAACTACGCCAAAAGCCCTAAAGCCAAAGCGACCGTAACCTTAACACTACGTCTCCTTTAAAGATACCTTAGCCAGATCTTTCAGACTGTGAAAGTAATTTAGGGGTGGAGGGTTTAGAGCCATACAGCTAAAGGTTCGAAGGTTCAGGGCTTTAAGTTTTACTTCAATACATTGAAAACTCATTCCTAAAAACCCGCAACCCTCAGCCGTTTACACTCAAAGCCCAATAACAAGAACTCTGAAACCCAAGCCCTAAACCGCAAAACTCAAGACCTCAAGTGCTTTGCGCCCTGGTCAGGAACCCAATCTGAGTTACCATAAGCAGGGAGGCATGTCAGCCAATATGCAACCCTGCTATCGAAGCTGAAGCAGAGTTACCCTGAACCCTAAACCCTAAACCTCAAATCGTCAAAACCATCCACCTGTGCGGCTTGAAAGCCACGAAGGCCAATATCCAGGTTAGCACCTCGTATGGTCCGGCAGTTGCTAGATTTAGGGGCTTAGGGTTTAGGAGTCAGGGTTCAAGCTGTAATACCTGCATGGGGCTAATGTAGGGGCTTTGATAATTAGAACAGGGTTTTGAGGTCCATTATACCTTAATTAGGAACCCTCAAAATAGTATAGGCTATTATTTAGGCTCCTATACTGCGACTTCAACCTTGAAGAACGTGGGGTGCAACAGGGCTTGCGGACTTGGGCCTCCATCATACTTGAAGGATCATGGGACTTAGAAAGTAAGGTTATAAGTTATAAGTCCCTTCATTGGGGTTATAAGCAAATGTAAGTATAGTTACCTTAGTTCTAACCCCACTTACTAAGTCCCATGATCCTTTAAGTAGCCCAAGTACATCCGAACAGAGAGACCTAAAGGGCTCAAGAGCACCTGTCGGGGATCCTACCTGTAGTCTCCATTGTAGTTCCTTTTTTTGGTTTAACCGAATATGTATTAAGGATTTTATAAGGTATCCCAAAAAAGGGACTACAATGGAGACTATAGGTAAGCCCTAAAAACAAACACCCTAAATCGAATTTAGAGAAGTAGCCAATAGTGCCACGACTTGGCAATGAGGCCAGTCCGAAGCAGACACTTTTGGTTTAGGGTTTAGAGTTTAGGGTCTGTTTCGGAAAAACACCTTTTGTTGCACAGTATTCTGGTAACCTCTCTGGATTAAGCTTTGGAGGTCACCACACTACTCATACGCGCCCAGAGCATGGCGAGCCGAAGCCCAGCCCCTAAACCCTAAACCACCTAAGCCCTAAACCACCTAAACCCGGAACCCTAAACCCTAAACCCCAACCCTGAACCCCTAACCCCTAAACCCCCTAAACCCTGAACCCTAAACCCTGAACCCCTAAACCCTGAAAGACGACTCTCCATCCGAGTGCCCTTACCAAGGCGTGGACTGCAAGAGGACAAGGAAGGAGAAATTATGGTAGTTTTTGTTTTTTTCTTTTGAGGGCCTTTTTGGTGTCCGCCTTGCAAAGTCTTATGGTAGGGTTTAGGGTTCAGGGTTTTGGGTTTTAGGGCTTAGGGGTTAAAGTTTGCGGTTTAGGGTTTGGGCTGTGGGGTTTAGGGTTTAGCGTTTAGAGGTTTAGGGTTCACGGTGTGTACGGGGCCTCAACAAAAAACAAGAATGCGGTTTTGGGCTCCTTTATCTATTGTGAGAAATAGTATTGGTAATTCTTTAGGCTTCTATATCAGCAATCTACTGGTTGCATAGCTTGCGGGCTTTGCTGTTACCTATAGTCTCCATTGTAGTTCCTTTTTCTGGTTTAACCAAATATGTATTAAGGATTTTATAAGGTATCACCAAAAAGGAACTACAATGGAGACTATGGGTACGACACAGGATGTCCTGAGCAGGCGCAGGAAGGTCTGCTGCGTTGAGCCGCACTCCGTGGAGCAACGCCCAAGGCTCGCAGCTTCAATTCTTTGGGGTCCCCTCAGGCTATTTGGGGGTTTCCGAAAATAAGGGGGCCCTAATATAGGACCCTAATTAATAGGATCCTTGTTATAAGGGCCCCCTAATAAGGTACCCCAAATATTCGGAAAGTCCCATTTTCATCATTTGGTACCAGTAACAGACGTCGTACTTGTTCGAGTGCACCATCTTGCCCACTCTAGTCTCTGCCCTAAGGCTCTTATTGCTGCTATGGGCTTTCTAGGGGAAGCTTTGGGCTTTGGGGGCTAAGGTTTGGGCTTTCACTATGGGGGTCCATCAGCCTTAGGGTGGGGGTTGGGGGTTAGGCTCGATAGTGATTAGGATTCCTACAGCTCCAAGGCTTACCGGCATGCACAGCATACGACAGGCAGCATAACTAAACTTGCATACAGGCCTTGCCAATGTGCATCATGATCAGATTAAGTCGGGTTGCTATTTCGTAGTGCTGTTCCTATAGAAATGCCCCGCTCAAAAACATTCACCCCAGTGCTCCTCAGGAGCCCTATGTGCTGACACCCACTTGCTGCCGTAAAACCTTATAACCCCCCCCTGTAAAACACTATAAACGAATGAAGAGTCTCTAAGTACCGCTATTTTCTAACATAACCTGAATAAAACCTATGCAAGTGCGAACTCCATCGATCTGCAGCCTGTGAGGCTTTAGGGATACTTGCAATAGAACCTTTAGGCTTCAGGGCTTGAGAGCCAGAACCAAGGCTTTAGGGTTTAAGGTTTAGGGTTTAGGGTTTAAGGTTTAGGGTTTAGGGCCGTTTAGGGTTTAAGGTTTAGGGTTTAGGGTTTAGGGTTTGGGAGGCCCAAACCCTGAACCCTGAAGTCTATAGGTACTAAACCCCGAGACAAGAGTTACCAGGGCGCCATGACAATGATCTTGCCCAGGCTGCACGCCAAGATTACCTCCGAAAGAAGTTATCTGACTTTTCCGAAAGCTTTGCTGGCTTGTCTAGTTTAGGGTTTACGGTTTAGGGTTTAGGGTTTAGGGTTTTAGGGCTTAGGGTTTAGGGTTGTCCCAAAACCCTGTAGCAAGATCTATTGTGAGTGTTCGTTCGGCAGGCCCATGTTCTTGGCTCTGGCTTGTAGCTTTGTTCGGGGCTGGCTATACTGAACCCAAAATACTACAAGACAGTGCATAATGTAGAGTCTAGCTAGCAATCCCCTAAACCCCACATACAGCCAAAAAGAAGAATCAGCTTTCTACACCTCCCATACGGGTAGTTGTCTAAATTAGGGTCCCTTTTAGGGTCCTCACTTTATAAGGGTGCCGTACTACATTGGGGGCCTGAAGAGGGACTGAGGAGTTCATGAGTTAATTGAGACGAAAGATAGAGAATCTGCCTGCAACATAAAACTGGGTCGTAGTTTTGTGTGCTCTTAAAAATATCTATAAATAGGAGCTTCTAGAGGAATCATGAGGGGACAAAATAAAGTTTCACAACGTGCCACCTAGAAAAGCTTACTGTCCGTTTATTATTACTGCAACTACCACGACCGTCAGCAATCTGCGAAGGCTGCGAGTTTCATTCACAGCATCCAGAAAAAGAGTAGAACACCCAACCACGGGGTTCTGCAATACGCCCCTTTACACAAACACAGTCCCGAAACCCTAAACCCTAAAACCCTACACCGTTGCTTTCAATCATCTCTTGGCGTCATCATGTAACCCCTAAACCCTAAACCCTAAACCCCTAAACCCTAAACCCTAAACCCTAAACCCCTAAACCCCTAAACCCTTAACCCCTAAACCCTAAACAGCAGGATAATGACTCCCAAACTGTAGGTCTGCTCTGGGATCGTCAGCAGCCGAAACCCCGAACTTTAAGCTGCTAAGCCCTGAAACTCTTGGTTCAGGGGTTAGGGTTTAGGGTTAAGGGTTTAGGGGTTTAGGGTTTCGGGTTTAGGGGTTCAGGGTTTAGGGCTTAGGGTTTATTGGGGTTTAGGGGTGCAGGGTTTAGGGCTTAGGGTTTATCGGGGTTAGGGGTTCAGGGTTTATAGGGGTTTAGGGTTGCGGGGTTGAGGGACTAGGGTGCCTGTTGAGCCCTCTCTCAGTACGCTGCTGGGAGAGCCTTCCTGGGGAACTTCCGCAGAGAAACCAATAGATGGAGGACCATGTGCTTGATTATGCAAGCCTACCTATGGTCTCCATTGTAGTTCTTTTTTTGGTTTAACCAGAAATATATTCAGGATTTTGTAAGGTATCCCCAAAGGAAACTACAATGAAGACTATAGGTAGATCCCGAGAAATTGATAGAGCATCTTGACGGCTATGACGTGCGCAACGACCAAGTCACCACGACCACCAGGACCACTACCAAGACGACCACTACGACAACACCAGGAGACCCTAAACCCTAAACCCTAAACCCTAAACCCTAAACCCTAAACCCGGAACCAGCACCAAGAGAACCAGCAGAGCTCCAAGGAAAAAGCCGGCCCAGGAGGCCACCAGGAGACCACCAGAAGACAAGCAGGAGACCACAGACCACCAACAATCTGCTGTTCCCCAAAACCCAAAACCCTAAACCCCAAAACCCTGAACCCTACCCAAGTAACGGTTCCAACGAAGCCCTTTCAACCCTTAGCGCTGCAAGATCTTAAGAGCAAAACCCTAAACTATAGAACCCTAAGAAACCCTGTAAACTATAGAAAAGCTCCATGTCACATTGCTCTTTAAAGTGCCCTAGAAACCCCCAAACCCTAAACCCTAAACTCGTGTTAAAACCCAGGCGCAGAGAAGTGGATCGACTCCAGAGAAGCCGTTGCGATGGTTTGGAAGACCAGCAAAGGAAATGCAATCCTTGGGCGGTCAAGGCTTTTAGGGTTTAGGGTTTAGGGTTTAGGGTGGAGAAAGTATGGGGGGGGGTTGCCGGAAAAAACGACGATACTGCAATGAGGTAGGTACAACAATGGAGGGTTAACGGGCTTAGGGATAGGGTACCACATACGTAGTGGCCTCAACAACTGGACCAGGGTGCTGGGATTCAGTGTGGCGTACATTCAGTTACACCCAGTTGTATAGGGGCTACCTATAGTCTCCATTGTAGTTCCTTTGTGGGGATACCTTATAAAATCCTTAATACATATTTGGTCAAACCAAAAAAGGAACTACAATGGAGACTAGAGGTACAGCGGGAATTAGTTTATAGTCGGCTTTGGGTTCCGTGGCTCGGGTTTTAGGGCTTCTGCGCTTTGGAGGGCAGTGATAGGAATGGTTTTAAGGTTTTCGTTGGGTTTAGGCTCCCACAAAAGCCCAAACCCCTAAACCCCCCAAACTTTGAAGGGACACGGTTTAGGGATCGCCAGGGCTTTGGATTGGCAAGATTGGCGCGGACGGACTGGGGTCTGGGGAAAAGCGCTGTCCATAGGATGGGCTTACTTAACCCCTAATAACCTACCTTTTAAGAACTTATATAAAGAACTCATAATAAGGAGCCCCAAAAAGGTAGAGTTTAGGGCTTAGGGGCTATGGGGCACGGATTTATAGGGTTTCAAGCTTCCGGGCTTGTTTTAGGGGTATAATGTAGGGGCCTGTATAATTCGAACAGGGTTGTGGGGTCTATTATAGTATGAATACAATAAGGAACCCCGAAAAAATAGAAAATTATTTAGGCCCCTTATAGTATCAGCTCTTGCCGGCCTCTACTTGCCACACCGCATGGGGAGGGTTTAGGGCTTCGGGACATCATGATAAGTCGGACAAGAGTCCTGACATCGTGTTTCGCACCCCAAGACCCAAAACCCTCAAGCCTGAACCCTGAACCTTAAACCCTAAACCTTGAACCTTAAACCCTAAACCCTAAACCTCAAACCCGAAACCCCAAATCCTGAAAGCTGAGCCCTGATCTCGTATTTCGGGGCCAGGACTTCCACACAGACTTGACCTAATATAGGGGGGTTAGGGTTTAGGGAAGTTTAGGGTTTAGGGCGACCTCAAGAATTAATGAGAATAGGTTTTCGGGATATATTCCCCTGCGGTTCAAACCAGCCCAAAGGCCTTCTACAGAATGGTCTGAGGGGCCCAAAAGCCTTAATACATGAGTCCTTAGAGCGTCAAGGTTCACGTAATATTGGTAATTCCCTAAACCCTCTACCCTAAGCCCTAAACCATCGACGCTTCGGCAGTGCGATGGTGCCGGTCCCTGAAGCTCCACGGACAACGTGGGGAAGCCTGAATTCTGATACGCAGCCTGAAATCGCAAGAACAACTATAGGTTTAGGGCTTAGGGAATAAAAAGAATCATCGTAATACTCAGAATCAAAAATCTTACGGGTATTGATAATAGCAACAGTTCATAGCAACAAGAAGAGTGAGAACAGTGCTCTGGGGTATATTGCGCTTTAGTTACCTAGGTGAAGAAAGCACTTTAGTGATTCAGACCTCATATCTCGGCTAGAAACCCTTTAGAGACGCATTTAAAGGAACCCCTAAACCCCTGAACCCCTAAACCCTAAACCCTAAATCGAATCTCATCCCGACGAGAAGCGAGCTCACGAAGAATCCCATACCTTTGAGGTCACCTTCTTCGGGTACGATGAGCTTCCTCGGCCAGAATCGGTTTAGGGTTTAGGGTTTAGGGCTTAGGGGTTTCGGGTTTAGGCGTTTAGGGGTTTAGGGGTTTAGGGTTAAGGCTTATACTTCCTCGGCCAGAATCGGTTTCATATGGGGGCCTTAATAATTAGGGCTCTTGTAACTGTTATTTTGGGAAGGGAGATGAGCTTCCTCGGCCAGAAACGGTTTAATATGGGGGCCTTAATAATAATAGGGTTTTGAGGGTTCCTTATTAGTTATGATTATAGTATTATATACCCCAAAACCCTATTCTAATTATGAAGGCCCCCCCCCCCCCACTATGTTAGGGTTTAGGGCTTAGGGGCTAGATTAGCAGGGTTTACGACGGTCTCACCGGGCTCTTGTAACTGTTAGTTTAGGAAGGGAGATGAGCCTCCTCGGCTTCAATAGGTTGTGTTTCGGATTTCCTAGGGTTTACGGCAAGGCTTCAGGCTCTGAGGGCTTGGGGTAGGGGTTTAGGGCTCTAGGGTTTAAGGTTAGAAGTATGCGCCCCTGATATGGACCCTTAGGCCTTTTAAGGGGATTCCAGGGACCCTTACGGGTGCATTCAGGGTTTTTTGGTAGGGATATCAGGGTCCCAGGGTTAAGGGCCCGTACTAGGGGCCCATGGTTTCAAACTTAGATTAGGGTTTAGGGATCTAAGGGGCTTTAGGGATTTTTCAGGGGATTTAAATGTAGGCGTTTGGGGGGTTTGAGGGGCTTTAGCTGTGAAGGCTTACGGGTTTGGGAACTTGATGCTCACCTCGGCGGGGTAGGATCGCGAAAGGAGTTTCTTGTGGGTGGTACTGTAGAGGCCTTAATAATTTAGAATGGGGTTTTGGGGGTTGCTTAGTACAATTATAGTATAATGTACCCCCAAAACCCTATTCTAATTATCTATTCTAATTATTAAGGCCTCTAGATTAAGGAGGGGCATGCTCGTCCGCTGCCAGAGCATCACCAGGACCCCACAATGTGCCAACCAATGGATCGCCTCCGTATTGGGAGTCCATTTTCTCAATTACGTGCAGGCAGCCTGGCACAGCAGTCAGCCTGGCATGTGTCAAGAGAAAAGTGCGGACAAAACTGTCACGCGCTCTGGACTTGCAAAGGCGCCCGGTGCTGGGTCCAAACTTTCGCGGAAACCTGCACGTGGGCATTCTTCAGGAAAGCCGACACAGCCACCGGATCATGCGTTTGATGCTGCCCCCTAAAATTGGAGGCCACCTCAACGAAGCCGAAGACACGCTAAAACCCGCGCAGGTTTGAGCTTGCTTCACCGTGGTTGACTTGGCAACAAGCTTCCACTTCTTCTCCATGGTTTGAGATCGGCCTGTTCGATTGCCCAAATGCGCCATTTCAGGAGAGAAGGAATCGGCTTCTTTTATCCAAAACACCTACTCTTAACCTCCTAAACCCAAAACCAGCCGCCACCCTAAACCCCCCCAAACAAGCACCATAAACCGCACCCTCCGGGTTCGGGTGGCGGAGTGCTCTGCCACCCTTCGTCCGGTGCTATCTACCAATGCCATCTACAAGTAATGTAGGGGCCTTGATAACTAGAACAGGGTTTTGGGGGTCCTTTATAGTATTTCTTTAATAAGGAACCCCCAAATATAGGTAAGTATATGAGGCCTCTAAATTACAGCAGATCTACACGCATCCTAAGCCAGGCCGCTACGACGGCTTGTGGTGAAGCCGTACCCTATATCAACCCCTTCAACCACCTCCCTCCCGCAGGATACCATACCGAACGCTAAACCTGAAACCCTCAACCCCGAAACCCGGGTCCCTAATCCCTAAACCCTAGACCCAGAACCCAAAACCCTAAACCCTAAAACCGGGTCCCTAATCCCAAATTCGACGCTTCCCTTGTCACCCCTCAGGCTGCAAACGGGCGTCAGGCGAACACAGAAAAGCCCAAGCAAGATCGCCAACATGGTCCTGCTTCTGCCCGGAGGGTCCATATATACTACCATTATGGAATTAAGCCCAAAAAGACCATTCATATTCATATTGGGTTTTTGGGGGCCTACTTCCATAATGGCAGTATATATGGACCCTTAGGGTTCGGTTTTGTGAACTTGCTAGGAATTACAAGGTTTAGGGTTTAGGGTTTAGGGTTTAGGGCTTAGGGTTTAGGGCTTAGGGTTTTGGGCTTCGGGTTTGGGCTAAAGGTTTAAGGCTTAGGGTTTCCTTTATAGTAAACCCCAACAAGTTGGAAACCGGATCGAGGACCAATAGTGCTGGCCTAGACATATGGGGGTTTCCGAAAATAGGGGACCCTAATATAGTGCCCTAAATAGTAGGATCCTTATTATAAGGACCCCAAAATAAGATACCCTAATTTTCGGAAACTCCCATATTTCTCTTAAGGATGGAGGCTATTGGGTTTCCAACTGTCGGGCCCCTAAACCCTAAACCCTAAACTCGAAACCCCTAAACCCTAAACCTTAAGAAAACCCTAAACCCTAAGCATAACAGGATAGTATGGGGTTCCCGTGAGGGTATTATCGGGAGTCCACAAGCGGTCTACAAGGGTAACGTGAGCCGCGCAAGCCTTTATTCTCGATGTGCTGTTGAAAGTCGGGCCTCTCCATGACCTCTTGTACCCTAAACCCTAAAACTTAAACCCTAAATCCTGAACCTTAAACCCTAAACCTGAAACCCTGAACCCTAAACCCTTGGTACCTTCGTACCTGTGTACGTACCCTAAACCCTAAACCGCGCCGCTGACCATCTCCATGACCCTTCATAGTGCTAAGGCCTGGAGGCTTTGGTTTTCAGCTGAAGGGCTTTAGGACTTGGGGTGTAGGGTTTAGGGTTTTAGGGTTTTAGGGTTTAGGGTTTAAGGTTTAGGGTTTTAGGGTTTGGGGAAGTTTAGAGTTTAGGATGCAACCCAGGATCAGGGCGGAGTGCAGAGAGCGTCGCTTTAGCTGGGTCAAGGCTTGAGGCTGCACGATCTAAAAAGCTGCCACCCTCAACCCCGAAACAACACCCAACGAAAACCCATGCAAAGAGCGACGCATCCTGAATCCTAACAGCACCCTTGTAAAAAGGATCCTAATTTAGAGAAACGGTTTAGGGTTCACAGGTCAAGCGACAGTTATGGAAGCTACATACGGCCCCGACTGCATCCACAAGCTTACGTCCTCGGACGCCTGCACAATCCCAAATGCGAACCATCATGTCCGCTACGACCATTGTTCCCAAATCCACAGCCCGAACCCCTGCACCCTAAACCCAATCAATGAACATCCGGAGACCCCATCCTACAGGTACGTTACGATGTTGTTGCCTGCCAAATCTGGTAGTATCAGGTTGCTTTTGTTTCGCAAGTATATGTAGTGATGAGTCTCATAAGCGATCTGTCCTACTGGTAAGAGACATATCCAAGTTGTTGAGGCACCCAAAAGCCCAATGGGGAACTGTTGCAGATCTCCGACTTACCATGCAAGCCTGCCGGATCTTAACCTTAAACAGCCCGGAACCCACAACTTTAAACCCTGAGCCAGCAACCGAAACTCAAAATCAGCACCCCAAAGACTCGACACATAAAAACTGATTTGGGCCGTTGGTAAAAACCTTAGTTACCGAGTAGAACGAAGACTCCTCATCATGTCAACCCGAACCGAGCTCCCTAACAAGACAACCTAAACCCCCTTAAACCTAACCCTGGACCCGAAAACCCATCACAAAACCCCAACACTCTAAACCGTCTGAACCCTAATCCCTAAACTCTAAACCCTAAGCTAAGCCCTAAACCCGAAACTAAGCCCTAACCCCTAAACCATGAACCAAACCCTAATCCCTAAACCCTAAACTCAACCCTAAACCCTAAGCTAAACCCTAAACGCTAAACTAAACCTTCATCCCTGAACTAAACCCTAATCCCTAAACCCTGAACTAAACCCTAAACCCTAAACCCTAAACCCTAAACCCTGAAGCCCCTTAGGACCGGACACCATAATGGTGTTGAAGAGCCGGGTCGTGGGACTCGCTTTCGACTCCATGGCCGCTTTAGGGCTTATAAGCCTTTGGTTTAGGGTTTAGGGTTTAGGGTAGCCTACCACGTATGGGAGTTTCCGAAATAGGGGCACCTTATTTTGGGGTGCTTATAATAAGGGACCTACTATTTAGGGTACTCTATTAGGGTCCCCTATTTTCGGAAACTCCCATATCCAGGACCTGAGTCTAAGACCTGCTCGGATTTGGGGGTGGTAGGGTTGAGGGGCTGGCTTTAGTGTTCAGGGTTGGGGGGTCTTGAATACCAGGGCTCCAGCGTTGAGGGTTTATGCCTATTTAC
This sequence comes from Symbiodinium sp. CCMP2456, assembly GCA_905221635.1. Lineage (NCBI taxonomy): Eukaryota > Dinophyceae > Suessiales > Symbiodiniaceae > Symbiodinium > Symbiodinium sp. CCMP2456. The sequence continues at coordinate 73,305 of CAJNDV010014391.1, forward strand.
TGTCGCTCCGACTGAGCTGCAAACCCACCAATCACAGCGAAGACTGCCTTAACCCTCAACCCTAAACCGTGCAGAGTGCGCAGGATATCCCAAAGCCCTCAACCTCAATAGTATGGAAACTTACTACTGGAGGCATGTGGAAACGAGCGGCTTGGGAAAGTACTTGCTAATTTTTGTTCTTCTACTGCTGATGCCCGAAACTCTGGGAATTATGGTCTTTTCCTTATTACGGTTAATGCAGGATTTAAATCATCAGCCCTAACCCTAAACCCTAAACCCTAAACCCTAAACCCTAAACCCTAAACCCTAAACCTTAAACCCTAAACCCTAAACCTAAACCCTAAACCTTAAACCCTAAACCCTCAAACTTAAACCGCAGTACCGGGTCGCTCCAGGCAGGCTCGCTCTTCCCATCTACCGGCATTCTGCGTGCAATACGCTTGGGCCGCGAGGAGGAAGGAGGGAGATAAGCCCTACACAAGATCACGGTTTAGGGTTTAGGGCTTAGGGCTTAGGGCTTAGGGTTTAGGGTTTAGGGTTTAGGGTTTAGGGCTTAGGGTTTAGGGTTGAAAAAGGCCCTCATTCATGGCGGAGCCTTAATAGTTAGAATAGGGTTCTGGGGCCCCTT
>CAJNDV010014402.1:42972-54830 GCA_905221635.1 Symbiodinium sp. CCMP2456
TTTCTGGGTTTAAATTCACGTACTAAACCCTAAACCCTAATAGGAACTGACGGGAAGGATGGAGGTTCGAGGGCCTAAACCGGGGGACTCCGGGGTGTGGTAGTTGACGCCAGTCCCGCTGTGTTCACTTTGAAGGGAAGGTCTTTAGGGTTTAGGGTTTAGGGTTTACAGCTTCTCAACTTTGCCCAGCTTCAGTGGCTGCCATCTCCAGTTTCAGTGCCCTAAAAGGAGCCAAAAGAGTCGAACAACAGATCCTGTCCTCCACCAGGCTCTAAATCCTAAGCCCGAACCCCAAATCCTGAAACCCGGTTTAGGGTCTGGGGCCCACCCTAAAGCCATAAGCCTCTCCACTTTACACCCGGCTGTGGCACACCCAAATACAGGGCTCCTGAAGTTGGGCAGGTCCCTTGAACCCTAAACCCTAAACCCTAAAACCCTAAACCCTAAACCCTTAACCCCAAACCCTAAAACCCTAAACCCTAAGCCCTAAAACCCTAAACCCTAAACCCTAAACCCAAGGCTACAGAAGGATCCTTAAGAGGCTGTCAAGCGTTGTGTTCTTCATTGACGTGTGGTGCAAGGGCGTCGCAGTTGAGCGCCAGATGTTGGTGCTTTGGGCTTAGGGTTTAGGGTTTAGGGGTTAAGGGTTTAGGGTTTAGGGTTTAGGGTTTAGGGTTTAGGGTTTAGGGTTTAGGGTTTAGGGTTTTGTGGGGTTTAGGGGATTTTAGGGTTTAGGGCTTTAGGGTTTTAGGGTTAAGGATGAATTGGATTCTCCCAGTGCTCCATGGGGCCCCCAGGCGCTGTAGAGGTGTTGATAAGGCTTCCTAGCATGCGTTTCGTTGGCTTAGGGTTTAGGGTTTAGGGTTTAAATTAGGGTTTAGAATAAGCAATGTACCTCAAACCATGTCGAGAATCCTTGTGTATGTGTTAAAGGATGTTCCTGATCTTGGTGGTCTTGTGGGCTTCTTGTGGACCTATCAGATTGATATCTTGTTTCACCGCGTGGATGTCGGAGTGGAGGGCTGCATGCTTCGGATTAGACGTGCGATTGGAGCTTGGCGCAGCCTTGCAAAAACAACTGAGAGTTCAGTTTGCGCGAGAGAAGTGGCTTTTATTCCCGGTGGTGATGGATCCAAAGTTAGCCCTATATTTTTGTCATACCCTACGCACTCTTATTGGAACCCGACCAAACCCCCAGCCTAAACCCCTGCAGAACGGGCTTCAGCGAAAGCACTCCTGCAATGAACCGGACGACAGGCAAACGGTGCCTGCCCAAGAGGACCCTAAACCCGAAGCCCTAAACCCTAAACCCTAAACCCGAAACCCTAAGCCCGAAACCTTAAACCCCAAGAGGATCTTCGTTGGCTTCACGGGCTCATGGAGTTTGGGGCTGGTGGAGAGGCCCTATTCTAGGTTTCTAGGTCTTCACGCTCATGTCGTGATCTAGAGGCCTTAACAAAGTTAGAGTAGGGCTTTGAGGTATCTATTGTAGTCCTATACTTATAATTCAGGGTTCAGGGTTTAGGGCAGGATAGGGGTTTGGGGTATTTACTGTGGTACTGTTGATGATATCAATCCTGCATGACCTTAAGGACCCTAAACTATGGGAATGATGGTATACTCCTTATTATGGGTAACCCTAGACCCTGAATCCCAAAACCCCTAAACCCTAAACCCTATATTCCTGATTATGGGTACTGCAGGATTTCGATCATCAACCGTATCAATACTTCTTATAAGCACCTTTCCGGCCAGAGCTCCCCGGTACTGCGTGCTTCAGGGTTTCAGGCTCGGCGTCTGAGGGTTTAGGGTTTAGGGTTTAGGGTTCAAGGTTTAGGGTTTAAGGTTGAGGGTTTAGGGCTTTGGAGGTCGGGCATTGGGCCCACAAGAAGGTTCAAACCGTTTGGCTCTGAGTTCCGGGCTTTGGGGTTTGGGGTCTAGGGTCGAGGGTCTCATGGTTCAGGGTTTTGGGGGGTTACACATCGAGTTCTTCTTGGAGGTTCACGGATAGTTATTAGTGGGGTTGTAAATAACTATAGTTGCCCTACTTACAACCCCACTGATAACTACCCATGAACCTCCAAGTTAGGCTTAAACAACTTCGAAAGTTAGTTCTAGGAAGGGTTCAGGGCTGCATGTGGAGGACCCTGGTCTAGGGCTTGTGGTCTGAAAAGGAGATGGGTCTTGGGCTTAGCGTTTACGGTTTAGGGTTGCAGGGGCGAGGATGGAACGGGAAGCCCATGCCAGCCCAAAACTGTCAGCCCTGAAAGCTAAACGGAACTCTAAACCCAAAATCCTCAGACCCTCAAGCCACGAATCCTGAATCAAACACCCTGCAACCCTAAACCCTAAACCCGTAAACCCTAAACCCCCAAACACCCTGCAACCCCGAATCCTCCATCCGAAATCCCCGAACCCCACACCAGAGCATCCAAGAATCAGGCCTGGCCACTGGCCGGGCGCAGCCTGCCCACGAAGTCACCCCAAAAAAACAACAAAGCTCCAGAACATATTGGTTATTCGATACCCGTTATCTTCTAACGACTCTATATGAACATATCGTATGACAACCTTCAAGCTTAAAACACGTTGTGAACCCGCGACATCGAGTTTAGGTGTTGGGCCTGAGCTAGAATTGATGCCGCAGAGTGCTGTGTTTTAAAACCTGCCGACTATATGCACACTAATTATAAGACAAATATGTTCAATTTCCGTAACTTTCCGAAGGTTGGGTCCGCTCTCTGACCCGCATGGTAACCTTCAACCGACTCCTGCTGCGGAAAGCCTACTCCGCATCCCTTTGCCTTGGGATGCCGGGTTTGGGCTCTAGGATTGAGGGTCAATGACGTATTTATGGGGTAAACCAAAACCTCAAACCCTAAACCCTAAAACTCCTAAACCCTAAATCCAAAAAGCCCTAAACCCTAAAAGCCCTAAACCCTAACAGCCCTAAACCCTAAGCCCTAAATGTCCTAAACCCTCTAGGGCCCACCTGGAGCATCAGCGCGCGCAGCAATCATATAGGGGCCTTAATAATTACCTATACGATTTTGGGGGTTCCTTGCTATGACTAGAATAGAATATACCCCAAAACCCTATATTAATTATAAAGGTCCCTAAACGCTAAAATTGCCCTTACATTATCCCTGAAAGCAACCCTTTAAGGAACCCCAAAACCCTATTCTGATGATCAAGGCACGTACATTAGGCCACGAGCAACCCCTGGAAGTCATACAGTTGAGCCCTGCAGCAAACTCGCACTCCCCCCCAAAGCTTAGGGTTTCGGGTTTAGGGCTTGGAATTCAGGCTTTAGGGTTTGGGGTTCAGGGATTTGGGTTTAGGGTTGTTCTTTTTTGTGGACCTTTGTCCGTCTTGCTAGAAGTCGGAGAGCCCCATTAGGGCAGGCTGTGCAAAAACCCATGGCCCGTTTCACTGCTTGCCGAAACCCTGGTCACCCTGCGAACCCTCACTGTGCGCCCTCAGCACGTTCACCCTCGTCTTGCCGATCTCGGCCGACACGTCGCGAGTAAAGCATCGAGGAGCCCATCAGGAACATGCCCTTGGCTTTGCCCTTGTGCCTCCAGCGCCAGCGGACCAACATCAGTCGAAGCGACCTCAGGCCCACCAACCGGAAGCTCTCGCTCTTCACCCTCGATGTCCATCGTCGCCGAGCCATAGGCACGACAGATGGCCTCATCAGCAATGACCCCCGCCATCCATTGGTCGCGCAGCTCCTGAAAGGCCTTGAAATCCATCGGGACCTCACCTGCAGCATCATGAAGGGCATATAGGAGCTCTTTCGTCGTCCTAAGCTTGACATCGCTGGGCTGAATGTGCTTGTCAAGCTCTTCGTTGAGATCTAATACCCCTCTCATCTTCTGGGCAGAGCTCCTCGTACGACAACTCGTACAGCCTTTTGAAGAGGCCCAACTGGTCTTGCGACCTCCGCTCAAATGCTCCGGTAGATGTCTTGTCGCTTCAGGAGCACATTCCAAGCGCCGGCCAAATAGGTCGCGAGGTGGGCCGTCTGGACAAGTGCCTGGATGCAGGGTTGCCTGCCAACCTGCGGCCTTGATACATAGGTCACATTGGAGGAAGCGGCAACCTCGAGGGATGACTCCCCGGAATTGAGCCACGTCACCTCCGGCTGGATCGTTCAAGGCGGAGGGCACAGAGAACTGACCCCTTTGCTGCTGCCAGTTTTCTATCTAAGCCAACGGCGGGTCCCGGCTGGTCAGCTTTGGCAGTTCGGCAGCGCGCTTCAGCTTCGCCAGGGCAAGCACCTTTGGAAGGTCTTGGCATGCCATATTGTTTTCAAGGCCTCCACAGAGAGAGGCTGAGTCCCTGGCAAGCCCTGCAAAATTTTGTGGATGTCAAACTGCTCCTCGCAAACAAGGACGCCGCAGGCTTTGAGTCCTTCGACCGTGGCAATCTCCTGAATTTGGTGCGAAGCCCACAGGTCCTTCCAGTGTCCTGACCTCCGCATGACGAAGCGGACAACGTGGAAGTCCTTGCTCACGGGCTTTCCGAGTAACACTGCCACCAAAATAAGGATTTCGGCAGGCAGCGAGCCGCACTGCAGCAAGGCTCCCCCTGTGCACAGCTATCCCAGAGACTGGCATCGAGGGCCCATGCAATTGGTCCACGGCCATAAACTCTGCTGTGACATCTTGGTAGCGGTTGCCTCGCTTCCTCTTCCGTTGCCTGCCGCTTCCGCGACCTGTTTGATGTCCTGCGTGGCTTGTGCAGAGAGCACCCGCAAGGCCTGGGTGCTGGCCACTTGACAGGCCAAGCCTTTCCGTTGTGCCTCCTCACTTTTTGCCAAGATCCCTGACTTTGCCGCCAGGTCCATTTGAAGCAGCCACTGCTGCGCTGTGGGCACCGCTGAGAAGCGGCGGGTTTGGCTTTGCATGTTGTCTGGTGAAGTCCACGTCGCAACCCACCACCCTGGGCTAGCATCCGGCACAATGTTGCCTTCGGTGCTATCGACTGCGGGCACTAGGCCCTGTTCACCTCCGATAGCTTGCCTTGAAAGCCTGCCTGCACCAGCAGGTCGCGTTGCTGGGCGATGGTGGCCTGGGCGCTTTTGGGCGTAAGGCCCCAAAGCTTTGAGTTGACGTTATTCTAACTGGGCTAAACAACGGCCAGCGCGAAAGCCCCAGCCCCACATGGACCACGCGATGACGGCGAGAGCAGGGTGGCCCAGAAAGCCTATATGTACTTTGCCTATAGGGCCGCGAAACCTCAATGGGACACCATAGCTTACTTATGTTTGGTGAGAACCTGCCGCCCTGCTCTCACATAAGACTTCCCGAGTAGGGGCTCAAAGCGAGGACAGAGCAACGTGGCCCGTAAAGCCTATAAGTCTTGTGCATAGAGCACTGAAGCCTGCATGGAACAGCGTTTTCTATGTTCGGCCAGAACCTGCTGCACTGGCCTCCCAAAAGACTTCCACAGCAACCAAAGCGATGCCAGAGCAGTGTGGCCCAGAAAGCCTATACGTCTATAAGTACTGTCAGCATTTCCTATGTGGGGGCAGCCACTACTGTCATCATATCCTATGTTTGGGCTCAACCTGCCACTAGCTGCCACACTGCCCATGTCCAGCAACAGCGGCTCAGATTGACGAACCAGAAGAGCAACAGCGGCGCAGATTGACGAACCAGCAGCAGATGCGGGCAAGAGATGGTACGCGTCCCAGTGTGCCTCCAGGGCAACGGCAAACGGCACGCCGGGCTTGCAGGTCAATGAGAACAGCTTCTTTTTGCCGGTGCTCTCCTCAGAGTAGAAGTGCCAGTAAAGTCCACGATCCGGCTTCATGGGGCTCTCAGTGACATGCAACCTCTCTTTGGCCACCTTGTTTTCCCTCCTTGCCCGTACAGCCTGGATGCCCCCGGCCTTCTGCAGAACCTCTTGGAATTGGTTCCGGGTCATGGCTTCTTTCTTGACGGCTTTGGGGACGCATGCGTGGCCCTGCCCGCTCGGCTTCTTCTGAGGAGCCATCCTGGTCTGACGACGTTGATATACGCTGGTTGCGGAAGCTTTGAGCCGTTAAGCTTCAGGGAGGGTTTAGGGTTCAGGATTTAGGGTTTTGGGTTTTTGGGTTTTGGGGTTTAGGTTTAGGGAAAAAACCGAGGCCAACCTTGCCAACGGTCCGAAAGCCTGACGCAGCCAAAAAGGGTTTAGGGTTGAGGGTTAAGGACAAACCATACACCAAGACTAGAACACGAGACCACTGAAACTGGAAAGTCCAAAATCCAGCACCAGACTGATAACAAACCTCGAAGAATGAACCTCAAACCCGAAAGCTCTAAAGCAAGAGCCAAGCCAAAAAACGTCCGCTTGCGGTGTCGACGCCTCGCAAATCCCATCGAGGCAACGGCGTGTCGCCTTTGGCCACGATTCCGGGCCGAGGAGAGTTTAGGGCCCCTCAGTCCTGATTGCGGTTTAGAGTTTAGGCTGTAGGGTTTAGGGTTGATTGAATCCAAGAGCTTCAAACTGGAACACACAACATAGACGTCGGAAAATATTCTGACATTGCCTTTTCCTCATATTCCGGAAAAACCATTTTGTAGTTCCTCATGAGTTTCCGGAAAACTTCGCGGTTGCAGAAATGCTGAAACTGTTGTCGAAAAGAACTTCGGGAAAGCGGAAAATCCCATAATTCATTGAATTAATTAATTGCACAATCAACTAGTAGTAATCAATTAATTAATGGATAATTAACATTAACGGTTAATTAACGGTTAACGGAATAATAAATTAATTAATTAATTACCTAATGACTTAGTTAGTTAATTTCGTCCTATTTACACTTGATGACTTAATTAAAGTTAAATTTAATAATTTAATAATTAATTATTACGTAATTACGACTAATCACTAATAAACTAATACTTATTTATAACTAGACTTATCAAAGACTTATGATTTATGACTTATGATTACTGACTTACTTACTTACTGACTTACTTACGTACGTACTTACTTACTTAATCAAGCACGTATGACCAAGACGGAAATCATTTTCCGACGCAGCTTTTGCAGATGGCCAGCGGCTGTTCTGCCCCAACTTGTGGCTGGTCAATGAACTTCGTTAGTGACCTAATCGCTTGAACCTGGACCTTGGACTCCCCACACCTGCGCCCTGAGTCAGGCTCGCATCCGTCAAGATCAGCATCACAAACAGTGCGCTTTGCCGCACGCTTTTTCCTTTCTGCAAGTGCTCCAAAAGCGGTCACCTACAGCGGCACAAAAGCTTCGGCCGGGAAACTTAAACCTGGCCTGGTCTTGGGCCGGCTTGGGCTGACGGGCTTGTGAGACTTTAAAACTTGAAAACTATGGTTGTGACTATGACTTGACTAATGAGCAGAGTCTAGAGCTTGCGTCTGACTCTGAATCAGATTCTGTCTACATATCTAAATCCCTAAGCCGAAGCCCCTGAACCTAAGTCTGAGTCTAGGAGACTGGGTCGAGTCTAAGTCTCAATCGCAGTCTAAGCCTTAATAATTAATAATGCCTCAGGCTGAGGCTTAAGGCGCTTAAAGTTTAAGACTTGCGAGCCAAAGACTAAGACTAGTGACTAAGAATAAGAACGAACAAGAATCAATCCAGTCTAGGCAATCTACGTCGAGTCTATATCTAAATCTAAACCTAAACTAAATTTAACTCGGGTTTAAGTCCAAGCGGAGTCTACGTCTCACTCAAATTTGAAGCTAAAACCCACGTCTATGTCTGAGTCTAAGTCGTTTAAATAAAGGCGGAATCGAAGAAAGCTTAAGTCGCCGAAGTCGAGAATCTGGAATCTATGTGTGAGACTCTGGGTCGAGTCTCAGTCTAAGTCCTACTCAACTCATAGCTAAATCTGAGTCCAACAGTCTAATCTAAGAGTCTAAGAGTCTAGGAGTTTGAGTCTACGTCTGGGTTTACGTCTACGTCTGCGTCTTTAAGTCTCATTCTCAATTCAAAGGCAACACTCTGGACTCTAAACTCTCAACTCTAATAAATCTACGTCTGAGTCTACATGTAAAAGTGTACAGTGTAAATCTCAAATCTGAATCCAAGTCTAAATCTAGAATCTGTCTGGAGTCTCGGTCTAACTGACTCTTAAGAAGAAGGGACTGACTAACTGTTTAACTGTTTAACTGATCATTTACTCATTTATATCAAACTACGAATCTAAGACTCTTCAGGGTTTAAGCTGTTTAAGTCTTAGAGTCTAAGTCTGTCTATAACTCTAACCCCAAGACTGTGATTGAGTCGAAGTCTAAGTCTGAGTCTACCTCTGTCTAAATAGTCTAAGGCTAGATCTAAGTCTAAGTAGTCTAAGTCTGAGTCTAAATCTACGCCTGAGGCTACGTCGAGTCTAAGTCTGAGTCTAGGTCTAAGTCTAAGTCTAAGTCTAAGTTTAACAGCTTAACCGATTCTAAATTTTAAACATCTTTAAACTTTAAACTTAGATAAGACTTAGACTTAGACTCAGACTAAACCGGCCCTAAACTCTAAGACTCTAAGAGTTTAAGAGACTCAGTTTAAAACAAGTTTAGTTTAGTTTAGGAAGCCTGAGGCCTAAGGCTTTAAGGCTGTAAGGCTGTAAGGCTGTAAGGCTAAGGCTGTAAGGCTTAAGACTTAAGGCTTAAGGCTTAAGGCTTAAAGTCTTAAAGTCTTAAGGCTTAAGGCTTAAGGCTTAAGGCTTAAGGCTTAAGGCTTAAGGCTTAAGGCTGAAAGGCTAGCGGCTAAGGCTTTAAGTCTTTAAGTCTTTAAGGACACACCGGAAGCCGGCCCAAGCTGCAAAAACACCCCTCTGTTCTTGACAGGTGTCTCGACTCAAAGTGCTAGGTCCTAAAGCGGCGCTCACTCAAAGCTCCTGGCTGACAGCCGACCGCGCCTCCAACTCTTCTTTGGCTGCCAGCCGAAGACGGCTCCAACGTGTCACAAGCTTGCCGGAAACCCTGGCTGACAGCCAGAGGGTTCCAAAGAAGACCTTGCTTGGCTGACAGCCGAAACCCTGGCTGACAGCCGAAAGGTTCAACAAGTGGTCGGCCCTTCTAGGCTACGCCTTGGCCTTGGTCTTCTTGCCGCTGGGTGCCACCGGGTTTGCTGCAGCCTTGCGCTTAACCGGCTTCGCCTGCGCCTGTTCCACACTCTCACCCTTGTCCTCCTTCTTGTGCACCAAACTTCCAGAAGCTGTGTCGGCAATCTGTTTTGCTGTTCCCTCATCCAGGCATCGCGTCAGCTCTTTGCAGTGCTCCTTCCAGATGTCTGCAAGGGCAGTGCGAAGCGATACACCTTGCTTGGTGTCGGCATTAATATCATCGTGAGCCAAGAGGGTAAGTGCACCCCAAGTTGTAATCTGCTGCTTGGCATGCTCCTTTGTGCTTGTGACTCGGGCTTTGACATCTTCTGCCAAACTGGCGACTTGCCCAAAGCTCCGTTCCGCCTTGACGAGAGCTTTCAAGAGCTTTTTCAAAACGTCTCCGCCGGTGCACTGTTCCAAAAACTTTTCCTTGCTTGTCTTGGCCGAGGCCAAAGGAGCCAAAGGCAAAAGCTCGTTTTCCAGTGCTTTCGTAGCAGAGTCGACTCGCGAAAGCAAAGTTTCCACCTTGTTGTTAAGAACTGGAAGACATTTGTCCTTCACGGAGGCGGCATGCTGCAAAAACTTGTTTGCGACGCTCTGCTCCAACACATGCAGGACTTTCTGTTTGTTTTTTTCCAAGTCGCAGACGTTGTTCAAATGGGCCAGCAAAAACTCGGTAACTTGCTGCTCAACTGCATTGTCGGAGCTAGCTGACAGCTGAAATGCGTCTACACAGACCGGAACCATATCCTCGCAAACCAACTCGATGCAGGACCTTGCAAACCCAGGCGTGTCCGACATGGCGCACGCCTGCATTGTTTGGTGCCTTGCCTCCAGCACCCTTTGAGCGGCCTTTGTCACAGCGTCCCTGTTCTGGTTGGCGCGCATGGACTCCTCAACGAGATCTGTCATCATCTGACTCAGTGCATCGAGTGAAGACATGTAGAACTCAGGACCCACCTGGGGTATGCGGGTGGCTGCAAGTACCTCCTCAAGCTGCTGGCTGACAGCCGGAGCCAACTCCTCGGTACTGCTGCCAGTTTGCTGCAACGTCATGGCTTCGCCCCACTTCAGAAGCAACTTTTCCTGACACTCTGGGGAATTGTTGTCGGCGAAGCGTTCAGCAGCAATGGCCAGGCCAAGCACAACTTCCAAAGTCCTTCGCTGCTTCATGAGAGCAGCTCCTGCCTTCACCAAGGCACTCATAGCACTGCGCCTTTCCTCGCTGTCATCCTCGAAACCCTTTCCTGCATCCTCCGGGCCAATCTGATCTTCGAGCTCGGCCCAATAACCTTTGCGGAGGATATCGTCAGACAGCTCCATGACAGCACTCAACTCGACGTTCCCTGGCCCTTTGGCCACGATTAAACTGCAAAGTCTTTTGACCTGGTTCAGCTGCGCCTTTTCTGCCTCACGGCTTGCCAAGCTCAAGCCGTTCAGCACAGCCGTAAGCTGACTCTGCGCCTGAGGCACGCGCGTGGCCGTCTGCAGAGCGTGGCACAAGTTCTGTCTATCCTCGTCGGTGAAGCCAGCATCGGCAGTCGCGTTCAGCTTGTCGAACGCCTTTCGCAACTCGCTGACAGCGGAAGAAGTTTTTGCTGGTCGTTGCAGACCATCCAAAAAACTTGACCAATGCTCGCTGTGAAGCACCGGCCGCAGCAAACCAAAGTAGTCTGGATCATCCCGCAACTCTTCGAGTGCTTGCAAAGCTGCGACCTTGTCCTCTGCGCTGCCGGCAACCAGGAGGTTGTTCAACTTGCCCAGGTCAGCCAAGGAACCGTCAGGGAGTTTGCCAGCAGTCAGCAGCTCTGAAACCACCTTGCCGAAATTGCTCGTAGCCTGCTCATTTTTTTTCTTTTTCTGGCTGGCAGCCGGATTGGGAAGGAGTGAGCCCAACTGATCACCAACACAGCGGTGGACGACCGCATCAAGATGCCCTTTCTGCATCTCGTTGACAACGGAAAAAGCAGGGGCCTCAGTGCAGCAAGCAGCAGCAAACTCGCCCCACTTTTGAAAGCGTACATAGTCAGCCAACTGCTCCTCGTACAGCAGGACACTCCAGGCGAAGGGCACCTGCGAATCTAGCACGACAGACACCATTAGGCGCTTAGAACTTTAAGTCTTAAGGTCTGAAGGCCTTAAGCCTTAAGGCGCCTTAAGCCTATCAGACTCAACATTACACCTAAAACTTTAAAACGTAACACTTAAAAACATAGACTTAGACTCAGACTTAAACTGCTTTAACAGACTTAGACGTGAGCTTGACTTCAACTTGAACACTTAGACTTAAACGACTTAAACTATTGGATACTATGGGACTTAGACCTGGACCTAGATTCAGACGTCTGAAGACTGCAGGACTGTAAGGCATAAGACCTAGGACGCAGGACCTAGACAACACGTCGTAAGTTAGTAGACTGTGAAACTTAGACGCGGACTCAGACTCAGACTGAGACTCACAGTCTTCGGTCCATCTGATATATCTATACAGCCGGTAGAGTCATGTGTTGTAAGCTTCATATGTCGGTCCTAAGTCCTATAGGTCCTAAATTAAGAAGAGCCATGAAATGGTCATAAGTCACAACACCACTGACTAGTCAAGTCATAAATAATAAAATCAGACACATAATCGCGGTTGTACTGATTATGAATGATCCGAATCTAACTTCGAGTAGAAACGAATTGGCCAGCATCATTAACATTGATCAATGCATTAATCATTAATGACATGATTAATGATTAATGACTAATGATTAATTAATGATTAATGATTAATGATTAA
>CAJNDV010014402.1:54942-73926 GCA_905221635.1 Symbiodinium sp. CCMP2456
AGGGTTTAGGGTTTAGGGAGGCCTCCAATCGGAGCTGGATAAACGCTGCCACGGCTTGGTGCATGCGGTCCACCTGCAAGGCCTTCTTGCTCGAGAAGGCAACTGCGGCTGCCGACATGGCTGCTGCGCGCTCCTTGTGCCACGTGTTCAGTGACTGCACCTCGTCTGGCACTCCCTGCCATTTCTTGACTTTGGCGTCCAAAGCCACTGCTCTCCGGTTGGCCTCGGAGGCGTGGGTGCTGAAGTTCGTGAAAGCTGCCTTGTAGGCGTCCTTCGCTGCCAAGCTGTCCAGTGGCACGTTGAGCTCGTCGCTGTTCAAAATCTTCTGCCTCGGTTCCAAACACTCGTAACTAGTAACTAGTAACTAGTACTTAGTAACTAGTACTTGCGATGTCCATTGTCTGACTGCCAAGCTACGCCTTTTCCAGACTTTCCTTGATTTGCGCCAGCCCGTGCTGCTCCAGAACGTCTGCACCGTTCTTACCCTGAAACTTGCTAGGTCGCCCCCTCTTATTTTTTTCATCATCCGCTCCCTCCTCAACAAACTCACGCTGCGGCTGCGTCTGCTTTGTGTTGCTTGACTTCAAGCTGGCCTGAGGCTTGCTGGCAGCAGAACTGTGTTTCGCGGCAGGAGCCACCTTGGCAGCAGGCAGCACCTTTGCAGCAGCCCTCTTCGGGGCCGGTTCTGGCATCTCCTGCTCAAGCAATGAGCCGAATCCAAACTCCTCGTCAGAAGAGCTCAGCTGCGCCATCTCATCATCCTCCTCCTGCTCCTTGGGCTTCTGGCTGACAGCCGAATCCAAGACTGAAGCAGCATTTCCTTTTTCCACCACTTGGGCGTGGAGCTTCTTGCGCTTGCCCTCGAACTTGTTTTTCAACTGACCTGGGGTGATCTGCAGCTCGTTCGTGTCGAGAACTTCTGTCTCCCGCAGGCCAGTGCGTTCTCTGAGGCTGAGGTCCCACTCGCCGTCAGGGAGCTGCCGCACCAGGACGACTTCTCGGTTTTGACCCTCTATCTTTTTCGTCACCACTTTCAAGCCTTCCCTCTCGATCTTGTTGGGATAAAGTTGCTCAAACCGAGATTTTTCAATCGCACGGTAAGGCGTCGCAACCATTTGTTCCGAAGTCCGGTATTCTTCTACCGAGGCCGCCCTCGCCGACTCCAACCTCATTTTGCTCTGCGTGGCAGTGCTGCCGCGAAAGCGCATCTTTCCTTCGTTCAGAATCCGCAACATTTCAGTTCTCGCACCGCCGAATTCCTGTTGCAACTCTGGATTTTTTTTCATTTTCTCACAGAAGGCGTCCAGGGTCGGGGCGATCGCATCGTCACTAAAGCCGCCATGCTGGTGTGTCAGCACGCATATGCGACAGTGCTTCCCTACAGGGTCAACTGAGGTGCCTCGGCCCCACAGCGTGAATTTTTGCTTGTCTGCTGACATCTGCGAAATGCCTGTGATCTCGTTGTAGGCGGTGTTGCTAATGCCGCAGCAGTTGCAGGTTCTCTTCTTCAGAAACACGATGCCATCCACAGACACGCTTGGGCCACTGGCAGACACGCTGCCATTATCGTCATTGTCCATTGGATCTGGCTGCCAGCCGAAAAGCCAAACCACTAGACTAGACTTGCTGACAGCAGAACACCACCCAAAGGCGAGCAGGCAAGCAGCCGAGCAGCGCCCCTCGTCTGCGAGGTTCAAGGAAGGCCCAACGCGCCACTCAAAAACTGACTACGTAGCTTGTTAACGATCTTAGAGCCTTGACATTGAGTCTAGAGACTATGATGTCATACAATCATAATCGTCAGCAAGAATGATAATAATGATATACGGTGATTGAAGTCTACTTCGCAATCCCTGCACACGCGCAAAGGCCAAACGTTCATCATACACGCTACGGTTGTAGAGTCGTGCCGTTTTACGTGTAGCTGGATTGTGTTGGCAATCTGGTTGCCGCCTTCGAGCCACGCTACAAATTCAAGCATCATGCAGTACAACCCGACAGCATTTGCAGGCATGTCAACAGGTCTGGGCGGAACAATGCAGCCAAATTCCAGATTGGTTTTCCAGAATGACTGAACCTTGATTAAATCAAACTGATTGAATTCGCGTTTTAAGTTAAAAGTAAGACTTAAAGTTTACTTAAAGTTTCTTAAAGTCTTAAAGTTACTAAAATAACTACAGTAACTAAAAAGGTCTAGTCTAGTCAAGTCTAGAGTCTAAAGAGTCTAAAGTCTAGAGTCTAAAGCAGAGTCTAAAGAGTCTAGAGTCTAGAGTCTAAAGTGTTTAAAAGGTTATCTGTTATCTGTTATCTGATGAAACGACACGGTTAGATTAGATTCGATTATATGGCATCGGCATTGATTCAACAGCTGTGTTTCGGTTCTTCATGACCATTATGAAATCATTATGACACTGTAACTAGGCTATACTATACTATTATGTTACTATAAGGTTTTATGAACTATGGGTACCCGGCGCCCCGGCGCCGCGTACCCGGCGCCCCGGTGCCGGGTGCCCGGCGCTTTGTGCCGGGTACCCGGCGCCCCAATGCCGGGTACCCGCCGCCCCGGTGCCGGACGCCCGACACTTTGTGCCGGGTACCGGGCGCCTGTGCCGGGTACCCGGCGCCCCTGTCCCGGGTACCCGGCGCCCCGGTGCCGGGTACGGCGCTTTGTGCCTGGTACCCGGCGCCCCGGTGCCGGGCACCCGGCACCCCCGTGCCGGGTACCCGGCGCCTGTGCCGGATACCCATCGCCCCTGTGCCGGGTATCCGGCGCTCCAATCCGCGTACCCGGGGGTTTGTGGCAGGTACCCGGCGCCCCTGTGAACACAGTGTGCTAGGAAGGATTTCGGGGTTTCCAGTGCCTGTCCAGATGCTTACTCGCGAAAACGTGCTTACTAGGTGTGTGCTAGGAAGGATTTGGGGGTTTCCAGGGCCTTACTTCCAGACGCTTATTCGCGAAAACGTGCCTAACACAGTGTGCTAGGAAGGGTTTGGGGGTTTCCAAGGCCTTATTTCCAGGCGCTTATTCGCGAAAACGTGCTTAACAAAGTGTGCTAGGAAGGCTTTTGGGGGTTTCCAGGGCCTTTCCAGGTGCTTGTTCGCGAAAACGTGCCTGACACAGTCTGCTAGGAAGGATTTGCGCGTTTCCTTGTCGCTGTGAGTTAGAGTCGTCTATGTCCACAGCATTGACAAGGACAAAAGGTTTAGGGCGGTTTAGGCTTTCGTTAGGCAGTTAGGCCAAAGTTTAGGCTGAGCGGCTAAAGCTTAGTAGGCCTAGGCCTTAGACCCTAAGGCCCTAAACCCTCCCTAAGCCTAAGGGCCTAAACCCCCTAAGCCCTAAACCCCCCTAAACCCTAGTTTCGGGCCGTTTAGGGTTTAGGGTTTAGGGTTTAAGGTTTAGGGCCTAGGCCTTAGGCCCTAGGCCAAGGCTAAGGCAAGGCTAAGGCGGCTAAGGCTATGGCGCGGCTAAGGCGGCTAAGGCTAAGTCGCTAAGTTTACCAAACCATCCAATACAAACCCGCGAATGAGAAAGTCTCTGTGACAGTCTCGACCGAGCCTAATTTTTTTATTCCGAAATGCCCGATTACGAAATTTTCTGACCCTGGCTTCCGAAGGACGATTTGTTATCAAAAGCCTACAGTGCGAACGGCCAGATTCGAAAATTTCAGAAAACAACTTTTTCTCTGCAGCTGCATGTCCAAAAACGTAAGACGTAAGCCGCCGTAGACTCTCTCTGCGTCTCTACGTGACCGCTCTCAGACGCACCGCCACCGCAACAAACCGCGGTAGGCGGCCGCACTCAGTCGGCGGGCCACGGCAACTGATGGCTGTCAGCCGAACTAACGCAGGAAAGCGGCTGCTGTCAGCCGCTGGGTCACCGCAACACTTGACTTGGCTGTCAGCCGAATGCCTTCCAAGCAGGGGGTGATCCTCAGCCTTCACTGCGGGCCACGGCAACTGATGGCTGTCAGCCGAACTAACACAGGAAGGCGGCTGCTGTCAGCCGCGTTGACTTGGCTGTCAGCCGAATGCCTTCCAAGCAAGGGGTGATCCTCAGCCTTCACTGTCAGAAGTCCCAGACTCAAAGTTGAGTTTCGTGCAGACTGACGCGATGTCTTCCGGAAGTACTGCTACCTTGCGTCGTCTTTTCCGATCCGCTGGAAGGCTAGGCTTCCCATCATCGTCCGACCAGCTGTAGTCCGGGAGGTTGGCATACAAGGCGAGCAGGAGAGCAAGCAAGACAGTGCTTGTGAATGCATTCCCAGCAAGGTCTTGTTTCTGGGTGTCGCTGCACTGGCAAGCGCCATGCAAATACCCTTGCAGCGCCAAGCTTTCTGCGCCCAAGAGCAGTCGCCCTGCGCCCACTTTCGCCTCGCCGCACCCGTCCCGGCCCAGCAGGTACACCTTTTGGGTTGGGAGGACTGTGAACAAGGTACGGTCGCACGAAATGCGGCACCTGTCCAAGCGCTGTGAGACATCTACGGCGAGGTACTTGCTCTCCTGGCTGGCAGCCGAATGCTTGGCAGCAGCTTGCTTCTGCTCGGCAAACAAGATTCCCCACGCAAGAATCTCACGCTCCCTCTCTGTCAAAAACTTGAACCAAGGGCTGAGTTTGACCTCCTCCGGAACTTTCAGAGCAGTCCAGGCAATGCCCTTGTTCTGGAAAAACTCTCGATGCTTTGCTCTCCAACCCTCAAGCAGCACATTCCTGCTTGCAGGTGCTTTTTCTTCCCTGCGTTGCAGCTCTTGCTGCACCAGCGGGTCGTCTAAGTCCAAGAGGAAGTCTTCCAAGGGCCAAGACCCGACCGCCAACTCGCGTGCCAATTTCATGACAGACTGCGCAACGTCGTTTAGCTCCTTTTCACCACAGTTGAAACTGCCCCTGTTCAGAACAACCTGCCATGCTCGTCGGCGGTTGGCGGCCATGCCGAAGTCACTGGAGTCCAGCATCTTTGTAGCAAAAACATACCCCAGATTGTCCAGCTCCGAGAGAAAGTACCTGACATTGTCACTTTCATCTGCATCCTTGGCCATCTCATCCACGTTTTCGAGGATAGCCACGGATGGGCGCCAGTCACGCAAGTAGACAAGCAGTGCCTGGGCAGTCTCGCCGGAAGACCCCGTACCGGTTCTCAAGGCGAACTCCTTGTCCTTGTTGGCAGGAGTCAGCTTGGACAGGGTCTTGCAACTGTACCCCACCATCAGCACTGTGGGGCATGCCTCAGTCTCGAGCTTGCAACGTTTGTTGTGGACGACACATGCCCCCTCTCCAGATACCACCTCGCACATGTCCGAAAACAGACAGGGCTCACTCTCTCGTGCACTGCTGGCTGGCAGCCGCAGGTGCTCCCTGCTGGCTGACAGCCGAGGGTGCACGGATTGCTGCAGGTGTTTTGCCTTCCAGTTCTCTTTTTCACAAGAAAAAAGCAAAGTCTCGGACGCTTTGAGGCTTGCAGTGAGGCACCGATGGGCCAGTTCTGCCATGCCAGAGCCGCTGCAAAAGGTGGCAACGGTGGGGTGGCGGCTGCACATGTGGCTGGTCTTGGCGATGCTGTGGTGGACATGCCGCTTCTGGTCTTTTGTAAGCTGGGCCCATGCCTGCTTCAAGTAGCGCCACATCAGGGAGCCTTCGAAACCCTCTGGCTCCTGCAGCTCATATGTATCAGACGTATCAGCCGGATCAATATCAGCATCGGAGCTGTCTGATGCATCACAGGATTGAGGTGACGGGGCCAGGCAGCGCAGTATTTTCGCGCCGGCGCTGTCTTCAGAGTCTTCAGACTCACTCGGCACCGTGTTTGCCGCTGCGTCTTTGGGTCCTCCGTTCAAGCCCTGCAAATGTTCAAGGAAGCTTTCCAGATCCTCATAAGGTTCTTGCTCCCACACGATCCACCGCTCATCCGGCGGAAGCTCATCCTGCCCAATTTCATCTTCCACCGCTGCCTTCCAAGGAAAGAACTGCGGATGCCTCTCACAAGCGGCCTTGATCTTTTCAAAGAAAGACTCCTGCTGTTTGTCCAGCCATTCCGCGGCTTTGTCCTTCATTTCTTGCGCCATGGACAGGATAGCCTCTGTTGCAGCATCTGCTTGCTGGTTAAACTTCCTACGTGTTAAAGGAGGTGTCTCAGGCTCCGATGACGGGCTGGCAGCCGGCGAACCTGGACTCTTTCGCTTCGAGCCTTGGGAATCTATGCCGGCGGCGCCCACGAGCGACTCCGAAGCTGTTGCAGTCGTGTGCGACTCTCCGCCGACGCCTGAGTCAGACGCAACCAGGACCCCGCTTTCCTCTTCCTGGCTGGCAGCCGGATTTGTAGCGGCAGACTCGTTTAGCACACTCGGCNNNNTTTCGGCAGGCTCAACCCCTTCTAGCATCTCTGGAGACTCTACGCCGCCGCGTGGGCCTGATCTGCTCCTGTTTGCTTGCTGTGGCCGCTCTCGCTTGGAGTCAGACGCAACCAGGGCACCGCTTTCGTCTTCCTGGCTGGCAGCCGGATCTCCAGCAGCAGACTCGTGCAGGGCAACAGCCAGCTCCTGGGAAGGCTCGTCCTCTTCGAGCATCTCTGGAGAGTCTACGCGGACGCCTGGGCCCGATCTGCTGTTGTTTTTCGGCGGCTTGGAGTCAGACGCGACAGGGGCACTGGTTTCGTCTTCCTGGCTGGCAGCCGGATCTCGAGCGGCAGACTCGTGGCCCAGGATTTCGCTAGTCTGCTCGCTTGTTGGGCAAAACATTTTTGCTGTGGCAGCCGAGGCTTCGCATGGCGCGACTTGCGCCATCTGCTCAGACTGGTCGGCATTGCGCTGGCTGTCAGCCGGGTCCTCTTGGCGCCCATTCGCTGCATCTTCCCCAACTGGCGGTTGTTGTTCGGCTTGACTCGCAGAAGTGGGAGAGCTTTGCTGCTGAAGCAAGAAAGTTTTGGGCAGATTCGGTGCATCTGCGGGCACTGGAAGAAGCTTGTGGCAGTGGGTTTCAAACCCACCCTCAGACAAGGCAGGGTTGGCACCCGAGTTCTGCTCAGGAGCCTGGCTGACAGCCGAACTGAAAGACCGTGCTAGAGCAGCTGCCGCCGCCGAGGCACCTGGCAGCTCCTGGGTCCTCTGGCTGTCTTCGCTGCTAGCCCCGGCCAGCTCGCTCTCGTCTGCAGACACAACTTCGTCCTGCGCAGCATGCCCTTCTTCTTCGCTTTCTTCTGCCACTTCAGCAGCCGCCCCAGCACTCCCCTCGGAAGTAACCTCCGGTTCTCTTTCTGCATCCTGGCCTGTCTCAGCAAAGGGTTCTGTCTCACGCACGGCTTCAGAACCTTGTTCCCCCTCAGGCTCTTCAGCTGCAGACTTTCCCGTTGCCTTCGCTTGTGCCTGGGCCTTGGCCTTGGCTTTGGCCTTGGCTCTCAACTTGGCCTTGGCCTTGGCCTTGGCCTTGGCCTTGGCCTTGGCCTTGACCTTGGCCTGGGCCTTGGCCGTGGCCTTGGTCCTGGCTTTGGCTTTGGCCTTTGCTGTCTGAACACTGTCTGTTCTTGTGGACACCTTAGCCGCAGCCTTAGCCTTAGCTGCCTTAACCCTCTCAGCGCTTTTCTCCTGGCTGGCAGCCGAAAGTGCTGGAGCAGCGGGGGCCGCCGGTCTCTGGCTGTCTGCCGCCAACGTCGGAGAAGAAAAGACCAACTTTTGCTGGCCTGAGTCTGCCGCTTGCTTCCTCCCCATGGCGAACCCTGTCCTAGCTCCAGAGGCTGACACTAGTTAATATTCAATGCTGTCTGACTCGACTCTAGACCCTATAGACTCGGCCCTTTCAGCCCATGACTCCTAAGAGTTTTCTGACTAGTGAGCTTATGACTATTCACCCTGGAGCCATTGATTTGACTTTTATTTATTTTTTATTATTATACTTTCTGCCATTTTCTTCCGAATTTTATTTCTGAACTTATGAATTTCTGAATTTCTGCCGAATGTAAATTATGATTTTCTGAATATCTGACATATCTGCCGAATTGCGAGTTAGCGGTTCGTTTTGATAGTTAGCGGACTGTAACTCTCCATTTGCCACTGTAACTCGCGCCCTGGCTGAAATTCCTGAAAATCTGTCTGTCGGAAATTCATGTTGGTAGAAATTCCGGAAAATCAATAATTTTCAAGAAATGAAAGCATCAAAAAATAAAAAAAATAAAACTGTGATGCGACTCGATCTGTCCCGCATTGACTGACTAGATGAAGTCAGTGGTCCTAATGAGGGGCCTGTGGCGACCTCTGGTTTTGTGGTTGCAACAACTGCTTCGCAAAGTTAACAGTTCAGCAGGTTTCAGTTAACTGGGCTGGGCTCGTATGACGTTGCCAGCCGCGAACAGGTGGCGCGTCAGGTGTCTGCGCGGCAACTCACGCTTCATTACCGCTGCAAAACTGCTGTGAACATGCTGTTGCACAGGCAACTCAACTACAGTCTGAGCCACATTGTATCCATTGATTCCATTCATTATTGACAGTATTGATTCAGGAACCCTCTTAATTCCTATTTAGTTTGTTCATGAGATTGTGTAGCCAAGCATTGATCAGATGTCACCATTCTGTCTGAGATTCTATCTAATCATTATATAGGCCGTTTTTTATAGGCTTTATAGGCTTATAGGTTTATAGGCTTATAAGGCTTATAGCCTTGAAATTATAGGCTGAGCGGTTAAACCGGGTAAACCTCGTGTCAATCTGTAGCCGTTTTGCAGCGGGGAAACCGTAACTTTTATTGACTCTACTGGAGGACCAAGCGAAAAAATAACTATGCATCATACAAAACATAAGGGCCTACTGCAATGCAGCGGTACGTCGCACAGCCTTGAACTTGTATCTCTGAAAGGAAATACACCTTCGAAGCGGATCATGCAAAGGGCCCCCCAGCTGTGGCACCAGCCAAGTGTCTGCAGCAACCTTATGTGCTCGCAGCCTTTGGGAGGATTTCTCCTCGATCGGCAAAGGACCGTTGCTGTCGAGAAGAACATCAAAATCAAGACGGGGCTGCGACCCAGACCACGGGTCGCAGCTCAACGGCAGCCACCTGCCATCTCATCCGGGTCCAAAGTGCACATGGGCGGAAGGATTTGTTCTTGATCCACACATGACCCATGTGCTTCGGGGCTGCAGCCCAGACACAGAGCTGCAAACAGACCCGCAGCCTGTCCTGCCTGGGCGGAGGCAGGCGTCTATGTCTTGTTGTGCAAATATTCTAGCCAAAGCCGTGCGAAAAGTCGCACGTAAGAGGTCGTTGACCTTCATGCATCATTTAATGAACAAACTGTTCTATGTCATTGAAAATTGTATAAATACTATTGTAAATTTTAAATTTTAAACTTTTAAATTTTAAATAATCTGTATTTTAAATCAAATTGCCATATTATATAGTGATGGACTCTATATTATAGATAGATTATAGTGATTATAGTATTATAGTATTATAGTATAGATTATAGACTTTATTATATAGACTGTGGATTCTAGGTTCTAGATTCTAGATGAACAAGATAACAAGTGCTCACAACCGTCATGAAAATTGTTCAAAACACACCGTTTCATCAGTTTAATCCATCCCAATCATCATGTGATCGTTTGATTACAACCACATTACCATTGTCACTAACTCTAACTGACATAAGCCGTGACATAAGGCATAGTCCAATGAAGTCACATGGACATAGTCATTTTTGCCATTTATACTCATCGTACTCATCATCGATGAATCCTTGATCACTGATCACTAATCAAGTCATTACTCGGGCAACAGTAAACTGACAGTCTCACACTCTGACACATTGTCAGTTGTCATCCATCACTATTCCATGCTTCAATTTCCGTGGGTCCATAAGCTCATTAAAACCGGCATTGTTTTGAAATTCAATCAATCTGAACCATTTATTGCATTCATCGGTCATGATCTACACTCTAGACTCGAGACTCTAGACTCTAGAGTCTCTAGAGTCTAATGATTCTAATGTCTCGTGTCTAGTCAGTTATCTCATGACGTGACTAAACTTAATCTTGGGCCTTTGCCCTTGGTCCTTAGACTTAGATTCTTGGATTTCGACTCCACAGTCTTATTACGGCCAGAACCAAAGCTTTGCTGAAACCTTAAGCCTTAAGCCTTAAGAGCCTTAACCCTTTAAGCCTTATGCTGACTTTGAACTTTGAACTTTAAACTCGTGTTAACTATTAATAATTCCTATTAATATGCTTAGGCTGGCTTAAACGTAACTAAAATAACTAAACGATTAGACTCCAGAGCTAAACTTTAGAGACTTTAGACTCTAGACGTTAAACTTAAAGACTTAAAGACTTAAAGACTTAAAAACTTACAGGCTTGGGCTTGCTTAAACTACTTTAACCTTTAACTAAACAAACCTATTACAGCCTTACAGTTACAGCCCAGCCAACCTTCGGCTAGCAGGCGTAGCAGTAGCAAGTGGGCCTACTATTAGACACTTCAGTGTGGGACTTTAAACTTTCAGCTTTAAAATTGTAAGCCTTAAAACCGCCAGGCATGATAAGTGCGCAGATTTGCAAGTGTGACCGTCATCATCATAGTGAATCATAGTTATATTACCGGGTCCTACCGTCCTCTGCAAGCTGAAGCTGGGAGCCATCGCGGCAGTGTAGCATAACGAAACGATTTGATCGAATAGGGCTCCAGGGGCCGTTCATGGCTGACAGCCGAACACCGGTTGAATTGCCGCACCTGGCCAGCGAGCTTCAGCCGCTAAGTCGCCAAGCCCCAGCAACGAGCCGCCTTCCCCATCCTAAGCCTTATGCCTGAAGCCTTAAGCCTTAAGCCTTAAGCCTTAAGCCTTAAGCCAGCCTTAAGCCTCGAAGCTTGGACCTCGTACGCCGCCTGTTCCTTTGTTGCTTGGGCCGTTGCTTACACGATACTGAAAAGCTGAACATAAATGACGTTAGGTCAAACTGAAAGTCTTGTATATCTTCTTTTGGGTTTCGGGCGTGGGCCTTGGAACCCTTTCACTTGAAAGCCTCGGGCCTTAGCTTCAACGGCTCTAGCGGCAACAGGGCCAGCTTTGCTTGGGCTTGGTTGGTTTAGGGCAGTTTAGGGTTTAAGGCTTAAGGCTTAAGGCTTAAGGTTTAGTTTAGAGGGTTTAGGGTTCAGGGCCTAGGGTTTAGAGTTTAGGGTTTCGTGTTTAGGGTTTAGAGTTTAGAGTTTAGAGCTTAGGGGCTTAGGGTGTTTAGGGTTTAGGTTTGGGGGTTTTAGGGTTTAGGGTTTAGGGCTTAGGGAAGTTGTAAGGCTGAAAAGCTTGGCTGGCTTAAAGCTTAAAGGCTGAAAGGCTTAAAACTTGAAGGCTTAAGGCTTAAGGCTTAGGCTTAAGCCTTAAGCCTATTCAGGCGTTAAGGCTTAAAACTACTTATACGTATAGTTTTCAAGCGTTCGAGGCCGGGCTTAAGGATTTTAAGACCGTTCAAGACGTGGGACTTTACGCTTTGGACATAAGACTTCGGACTTAAGACTTGTCACAGCCTACGGCTCAAAACTTGGCTTAAGGGCTTAAGGCTTAAGGCTTAAGGCTTAAGGCTTAAGGCTTAATGATGAAGGCTTAATAAGGCTCAAGCCTGGGTGTCTAAGAGTCTAACGGCTATGGCATTATCACAGCAAGTCATAACGGCTATAACTAGCGATGTCTGACCTATGAATGGTTGACGACGGAACCGGTTAACCGTGAAGTCAAATGTCAGACAAAAAACTGGCCTGAGCCTAAACTTCCTAAACGACCAAGACTTAAAGACTTAGAGTCTTAGTGACTATGAGTAAGTCTAGAGACGGAAGGTAGATTCTAAGAGTCTAAGAGTCTTAAGTGTAAAGACTAAGACTCTAAAATCTGAATCTAAAACACTAAACTCACTAAACTAAACTAGACTAAACTAAACTAAACTAACGGACAGCTTTGACAGGCTAACTGTAAAATACCTTAGAGCCTTAGACTTAGACTCATAGACTTAGACGTAAAAGAACTTAAGACTTAAGACTAAGACTTAAGACTTAAAGACTTAAGACTTAAGACTTAAGACTAAGACTAAAACACTAAGACTTGTCACTAAGACTTACTTAAAATTAAAATAGAATTAATTAAAATAGAACTTTCAAAACCTTCAAAACCTAACAGTTTAGTCTGAGTGAGTCTGAGTCTTAGTCAGTCTTAATCACTCAGTTAGCAAGTCAACCGTGTCAGCAGTTAACAGAACACGGTCACGTAACTACAGTAACTACACTACACTCACTACACTTGACTAGACAGGACTCGAACTCAGCCAAGACCAGACCGAAGACGAGTCCCCGCTTCCGCTCGTTTTGAGGCACTTGACTTCAGCGCAAAGTGTCAGGTCACAAGCGACTCGCGAACGCACTGTACTGAAATGTACATTCATTCGTTCAGTGCCAGGTCGTCAGCCCGGAGCGAGCAACTTTCTGGCTGGCAGCCGAACATGTTCACAGCAACCTTGCTTGTTGACTCGGCAGCAACTGGCTGACAGCCGATTTTGCTGACAGGTCGGCGACAAGTGAAGTCGGCTGGGCCAACGCATGCAGCGCAAGACACAAGGGTTCAATCGTCTGCACTCGGAAAGCTTTGCTTGTGGCGGTGTTGCAAAGATGGATGCTTCCCGGCAGGAAGCATTGTTCCCTCTTGGAACCAGGCCAACAAAGCTTGCTTGCTTGGTGCCCTGGCAACCTTGCGCAAGAACTGGCACCCGTGACGCGCGCAGTAAACCGAAAAGGCCTCGTCCTTTGTGCCAGGTTTCAGGCTGGTCAACCGACCCAAGTAAATGCCACTGCCATCGAACACTCGGCCAGTTGCGTCCATGGTCACTTGGCAGTCGGCCTGACGGCCGGCGCTGCTGCTCGAAGCTGCTGCTCCTCCCGCTGCTCCGGAACCGGAAGCGGAAGCTGTTGCTGTGGAAGGACGCGCTTCACACTCCGCGGCCATGTCAAGGGCATCTTCAATGTCCGAAGCATCTGCCCCGAACTCCTCGAAAAGCTCGTAAGCGAAGCATTGGTCGTGAGACTCTACCTCGCCGACTTGTGCTCGTGCATCGAGCTCTGCGTCCCACTCCTGCACTGGGTCACTCGCCTCGTCATGTCCAGGTCCAGCGCTGCCCTCTGCGGCATTGTCTTGGCGACGGCCACCGCCTGCGCTCTTGACCCGGAGTCTTTTTTTTGGCTGCCACAGAGATGCATCGTCTAGCAAACCAATCGTTCTCTTCACTTGCGCTGCATCCTTGTGAACCGCTTCCTTGCAAGCACGCTCTTTCTCTTTGACCGCCAAATCGTCCAAACCCAAGATCTCGATCGAAATCAAGCCTTGGTGCTTGTAGTTTACAAAGGAAGCTTGCAAGGGACCACATTCATGCTGCATCTTCTGCAGGTCGCGCAAGATCTTTGAAGCCGGAACGAGATTGGCGCTCTCCATCGCAAGCTGCACTTGGGCTCCGTTGACCACGTTTGCGCCTGCACATCGGCAGTACACTTGATGGTCATGCAAAGGACAAACTTCCAGCAAAAGCAGACCACGATTACCTGGGAACCTGGCATCTGAAGGACAGATGTGGTACAGTGGCAAGGGCTTCCATGGTTTGTCAAAGTTCTTTGCTCCTGGCCTTGTTTTGAACAAGGCTGACCAGCGGTTGAGTCGTTTGCGCCACATTTCTCGGGCAGCACGCACACTCTCTGCGATTTTGTCAACGCACTCGGTGTCACAGATCGGTTGGTCTTGGATGGCGGGCGTTGGTTTTGACTTGCACAAGTCCTCTCCAATGCGTTGGCACCAGGAGCTGGCCAGATTGCGAACGACCTGTGGCAGCTCTTGAAGGGCGTCTGCTCTGATAGGATAGAACGAGTCACAAGTGTGCGGCCAAGGTGTTGCAGCGCAGGAAGGCTCCTGCCAGTCGCCACCGTGTTGCGGCGTGTCCTTGCTGCAACCACGGGCTGACAGCCGATTTGTGGGAACGTCTCCATTGCTGGCTGGCAGCCGAAAGGTGCTGTGTCTTCGGGCAGGAGGCTCCAACGCATGCCATAGGCGGGCAACGTGGGACAACGTCACATTTGACGACATGTGTTGTCTCACAAAGTCGTGCCAAGCGCTGCGTCCCTTGTTCGTGGCGACAGGACGGCTCAATGCTGCAGTTCCAGACTGCACCACACTGCTGCAAGTGTCCACGACAGACTTGCTCTCTGCCAACACATGCTCTGCTGCCAAGGTCGGCAATTTCGGGCTCACCCCATGGTTGCATGCCCTTCGAGTGTGAGACCCGGCAAAGGATTTTTCGCTCACAAAGTTCGTGATGGGTGCCGTTGTAAGGAGGTAGTGCGTCCTTTCCAAATGATCTTCGCTCAAGACGTCTTGCACTGTGTGCAATCCTTTTTTGTACTCATTGACAAAGGGATCCTGGTGAGCGCACAATGCCAACAACTCCTTTGCAAGATCTTCCTTTTCGGCCTGGGTCACGACTGCATCGTTTTCAAAAAAACGAGCTGCCTTCCAAGGCCAAGAGGCGAAAGGCTGCACGAGTCGGGAGTACAGTTGACCTAGCTGAAGCAGCACTGCGGTAGATGCTACGCAGTAGAGCTCATCAGTCCAGGCTGCAGTGGCAGGGAGCAGAGCTTGCCAAAGTGAATGTCTTTCATCCGACAATGCTTCGATGAGAACAGCCATGGCCTTCAGTGCGGGTGACCGGGATGGCATCCCCAGGTCGAGAGCTGTACAAGCTTCAGGTGCATTTGCCAACACCTGTCCTGGCTCTGTTGCAGACTTAAAGAATGCACCCAGGACGTTCAAGGAGGGCAACATGGAGCACAGCACTGCAATGACTTTGTCCCCAATGTTCGGCGCTGTGACAAATGTGTGGAACCTGCGAATTCGCAAATACTCCTGTTTGACAAAATCACGACTAGCATCCTCCAGCATTTCCTCTTGGTCGCCGTCTTCTGGGAGGAACTCCTTAGTTATGCGTGAAGCTGCAGCTGTGCGAGCTGACGCTAGCACTGGCTCCAGGATTTGTGGCAGGAGTTGATGCACACGGAGCAAAGGTCCAAACCATTGCAAGACTGGGGCAACCTTCGTCCACTTATTGAATGCCGGGACCGGCGGCGGCGCATCAAAGAACAGCGTGCAAAGGTCGCGGTACAGCTCTTCCACAAAAGCTTCACGGCTGGTGTGACAACCAAGCGGACAATAGTGTGTCACAGTTGCAGACGACAGTGGACCTTGCAGATGCCGCTTGAGACGACGCCAGGCTTGCGCTTTCCGGCCCAATAGCCGCCGTTCGCCCTGTGTTTGGCTCTGGCTCTGGCCTTGGCCATAGACTAGCAGCGGAAAGAACAAGTCCCAGACTGCCTCGGCGTGGCTGACAGCCGAATCTTCAGGCCGTTCATATACCAGGACCACCTGGCCAGGTTTTCCCAGCAGAGTCTTCAGCCTCGTGCGCAGAAGCTGTTGGAAGCGGGACTGGCGCAGCGTAAGAGAGCCACAAAACAAGGCGGACATCAAGTTTGAGTACACAAGCCCAGAGGTCAAAGACAAGCACAATTGGTGCATTCTGCAAGGGCAGGACAAACAGCAAACTTGGGTTGCCAAGACCTTGTTCAAGCGCAGGCAACTAGTGAAACTGTCGGTGTTCAACATGAAGGTCGTCTCTCCAGCAGATGCTGCAAGCTTTGACAATGAAACTGGCAACCTGGCTAGCAGGCCTGAGTACAAGTCTGCTGTAGTCGTGCCCTGTAGCAGGATTGTTGGCAGAACAACGTTGAGTCGCTCTAGGGTTGCCTCTCTGGCTGGCAGCCGGAACAGCTTCATATGAATCACCAAGACCTGGCACAACTCATTCCTGCCATGCAAAGACACTGGCTCTTGTGTCTCGTCTAAAGCAATGTGCACAAACTGCTGAGGCACAAACTTAAGATTGTCGAGAGCATCTTCTTGGATGCGCACAAACAGCTCGCTCATGCCTTGTCTTACCCTGGCGATGTGGCTCGTGCTGCTGTTCATTTGCCTTGCAAAAGCACGTGTGCTTGAGACTGTTGGCGCCGCTACTTTGGGAATCTTCACACCACTGGTCTTTCGGTGTAAACGACGCGTAAGTGTGTTGGAAGCAACGTTGCGCCGACGGGGCTTTGACCCCCAACATGCACGAAGAAGCGCTGATGGAAGCCACTTTTTGTACGAACCTCGGCCTTTTGGTTGCCGCAGCTTTTGCATGTCCAGATCGATGATTTCTTCTGCTGTCTTCGCAAACTCCTCGTTGTAGCGTCGAATGAGTTTGGAAATTCTGTCGTTGACTTTTCTCTTGTTCAACGAAGCTTGCTTTGCTTTTCGACCCAGGCGGGCTATCTTTGTCGCAAGGAAGCCTCGATGCTTGGGCTGCTCAGACCTGTTGACGCATCGCAAAACGTGGTCCGCAGCAGCTAAATTTTCTTCATCGTCTGTCTCAGCTGTGTCTGCCATGCACGCATTGCAAACATTCGGCTGGCAGCCGCAAGGTCAAGCGCTCAAACTGGCTGGCAGCCGATGTGTGGGCAGGCACACACAAACGTCATTTTGGGTGGCCAAGTGTTTCGATTGACGTCAAGCTGCGAAACTCGAGGCTTATGGCATAAGGCGGCACAAGTCTTATGGGCTATATATGTATTATGTCATTATGTCATATGTCATAACTCTTAACAACATTTCAAAAGTTATTAATCTATTAGGTCCTGCGGTCCTAAACTCCCGCCGAATCCTAAGCGGCTCGGTCTGAGACTAGGTCTACATAACTGTAAAGACTTTATAATTAATTTAAAGCTCTATGACTCTATGACTCTATAATTATTAAATTATTAATTTAACATGCAGACTTTAAAAACTTGAAGACTCCAACCCTGAAGTTAGCAGCTAGCTGCTAGCCGCTCAAACTCCTAAACCGAGTCTATAAGCCCTCCAAAGGACTGTGACTACAAGACTAAGTCGGCCTGCTTCAACGGAGCGGATGCACCTTTCATGCTGAGACGAGTCTATGTCTGGGCTTGAGCCTCTGTGACAACGTGCGTCATGCCTGAATCTACATCTGCATAGAATCTACATCGAAGTACTTGCAACTTTCTGTATTCAGCCAGCTGGCTTTCGATGCGGCCGCTTTTGAGCTTGATGCTTGACTAGTGGCAATTACTGCGCCGCCCTGCCCCCCCCTCCCCGAAATTATAGGATTCGGATTCAGCTACTTGACGTAACTCAACCGACCTGCTTGGCTTCTCGGCACCTGACATAGGGTTTAGGGCAGGGTTGAGGGTTGAGGGTTTAGGGCCCCTTCGTTACCGGAGCGGCTTGGCTTCTCAACAGAAATAGGGCTTAGGGAATTTTAGGGCATTGTAGGGTTTAGGGCCTAGGGTTTTGGGCTAGGGCTTTTAGGGTTTAGAGTTTAGGGTTCAGGGCTAATAGGGTGTAAGTCTGTAAGTCGGGTCTAGGAGTTCAGGATACTTGCCATAAGCCCAAAGCCCTGAGCCTACAACCCCAAAACCCCACATACACACTTCCCGGAAAAAGGCCAGCGCCCACCTTCGTTTTCCTGCCTGCGTGCGCAACGTCCTGGTCTGCCTAGCTGACAGCCGCGGCAGCCTGGCTGACAGCCGAAAGGTCTGCGCGGAAGCAGCAGGCTGGCATGCACCGGAGCAGCAACCTGGCTGACAGCCGAAAGGTCTGTGCGGAAGCAGCAGGAGCCTGGCACGCACCGGAGCAGCAACCTGGCTGACAGCCGCAAGTTCTGCTCAGAAGCAGCAGCACGGCTTACAGCTGAACGCGCCGGAGCAGCAGCCTGGCTGACAGCCGAAGGCCTGGCTTCGAGGCTATTATCGATGATATCTGCGCGCTCGATCTCGCCTGGACTCTGAAACTTGAAGGTCTCCTCTGTCTTCGCGCCGCTGTCTGCTCCTTTCAGGGAAGGCTTCACGAGAGCTGTAGCCACGTGCGCCACTGTAGGTGAGGCCCAATGTCTTCAGGTAGTTCTTCACCTGAGCAGGTTCGACTACGACCAGGATCGAACAAAGAGGTATTACTGCTATTATGCTATTGAACTTGTAATGCTGTCATGATGTACTACTATTACTATTACTATTACTATTACTATTACTATTACTATTACTATTACTATTACTATTACTATTACTATTACTATTACTATTACTATTACTATTACTATTACCATTTTAAATTTCAAAAAACGCGTCAGGCTTTAGGCCGGCTTCTAAAGTTGGACCGAGCAGCTTCTGTGTTCGCGACATCATATGCGTTTCTGCCAGTCGATTGGGTCGCGTGTATGTCAGCTCTGCTTTCTGCCAAAGTTTGGAGCACCTCCAAACTCTGGCAGCCGGCCGCCCTCAGGAAGGCCGTTGAGCCGCGCGCGTCTCGGATCTCTAAGTCCGCCCGTTTCTGGACCAGCTTTTGCACGATCTGCGCCTTGGCTGCCCCATGGTCCCTGCCACTTCCCGCCAACATATGGAGGCAGGTGGCATCACTCGGTCTTCCAGACCGAGTCTTGGTATTGATGATCTCGCTCGGGGCCGCCTCCAGTATCTGAAGTGCAAGTGGCAGGCCGCACACACCCAGCCGCACTTCTTCAGCCATCAGGTGAAGGGCTGAGTGGCCTTCGCAGTTGAGATCTGAGATCGAGGAGAGCTGGTGATGGTCCAGGAAGACCGCGACCCCGTGCTCCTCATCTAGCTGTCTCAGGCGATCGACCAACTCCCTTCTTTGCATCCGGGCCTTCACCACACGGTCATCGGCCACTCCGGACGGACTCGCAGAAGGGGCCGCAGAAGGGGCTTCTCTCTTCATGGTCTGCGCGCTGCTAGAGGCAGCAGCAACCTCAGGGACCTCTGTCTTCACCTGGCTGGCAGCCGGATGCTCTGTCTTCACGTCTCCTTTGCCTTCCTTTGTGCTGCTCTCCTCCTTAAGTTTGGCGGCTGCTGGAGGCGCTGCGCTTGAC
>CAJNDV010014413.1:26312-41967 GCA_905221635.1 Symbiodinium sp. CCMP2456
CTCTAAACCCCTAACCCTAAACCCCTAAACCCTAAACCCTAAACCCTAAACCCTAAACCCCTAACCCCTAAACCCTAAACCCCTAAACCCCCCTGAACCCTTACCCCTAAACCCTAAACCCCTAAACCCCAAAGCCCCTAAACGCTTAACTTTCAGTTCTGGGCTCGTTCTTGGGACCCGAAATTCAGAACCCGGTCTCAGGGTCCTCCAATACCCCTTAATTAAGGAAGATACCTTAAATCATAGGGGCCTTAAAGGGATCTATAAGGGTCTAGCGTCTAGGGTTTAGGAATAGACCTTAAATCATATTAAGGATCCTACTATAATTTAAGGTATGTTCCTTAATTAAGGGACGTTGGAGTCTTTGGAACCCGGTCTCGGGGTCCTCCATAGAGTCCTCCCGTCGCAGAAAAGCTCGGTCCTGTCGCTTCTTTTACATCTACAGCCACTGGAGCTCCTACTTGGGGGGGACTTAGTAAGGGCTGTAAGCAGGATTATGGGTACCCTCAAAACCCTAAACCCTCAAAGCCCTAAAACCTAGAGCCTCAAAGCCCTAAACTCCTGATCCTTGGCGTTCTGGGGCTTGTTTGGGTCTAAAGTCTCGGGTCTTGCGGTGGTGGGGTCTACTTGGCGCTTTGCAGCTCAGCACGTTTGAGTTTAGGGCCCCTGGCTTCGGTTTTAGGGGTTAAGGTTTGGGGGCTTTGGGTTTAGCCACATGCCTTTGTTGCAGGCTTTCGGGGAATTTGTTTGTCGTTGAGGGCTGCAGCGTTTGATGGTGTAGGTGGCCTCGGCAATGCACGGTTCAGGGCATGGCTTAGGCACCACTAACAGTTCAACCCTCTGGGAGGTCCTTGGTTCAGTTCGCTTTCAGAGTTTCGCTTTAAGCGTTTCGGGCTTAGGGTT
This sequence comes from Symbiodinium sp. CCMP2456, assembly GCA_905221635.1. NCBI lineage: Eukaryota > Dinophyceae > Suessiales > Symbiodiniaceae > Symbiodinium > Symbiodinium sp. CCMP2456. The sequence continues at coordinate 27,216 of CAJNDV010014413.1, forward strand.
ATAGGGTCTAGGTTTTTTGGTTTAGGGCTTCAGGTTTAGGGTTTAGCCAAGACAGCGAGCCACAGCTCCGAAGAAGTATAAGGAATCGTGTAGGGGCGGGAGGGGGTTACCCTAACGGTCGATGTACCCTTCAAGTACCTACAGTCTCCATTGTAGTTCCTTTTTCTGGTTTAACCAAATTTTAGCTTTTATAAGGTATCCCCAAAAAGGAACTACAATGGAGACTACAGGTATTTAGTTTGGACTTAAAGTGTCCCTATACGGTACATTGGGGCCAAAGTATATGCTATTTGGGCCCTAAACCCTTAACCCTGTCTGGGCACATGGGCCCTGAATGGTCGGTTTTGCGATAGTGCGGCGCAGGATTCTCGACGATGACTCGTAATATGGCCACTTCCATGGCTACTTAGACGAAAAGGCCGGACATCCAGAGTCACCAAAATAGAGGCTTGAATAATTTCATGAGGCCCCTGGGGCTATATATATATATATATACACACACACCTAAACCCTGAACCCTAGACCCTAAACTATATATATATATATATATACTAGTCCACAGTATCAGGAACTCAAGGGCCTTAGATCTTATTAAGGGTCCTACTATAATTTAAGGTATACTCCTTACTTCAGGGATAATGGAAGATTGTTGCACCCTGCTTGGAGGATCGGGGTAGTGAGTCACAGAGCCGCTGTGGTTGCGGTATTAGGGTTAGGGTTTAGGGGTTAGGGTTTAGGGTTTAGGGTTTAGGGTTTAGGGTTTAGTGTTTAGGGTTTAGGGTTTCGGGCTGTGGGGGTATATGGGTAGTTCTCTTACAGGGTCCAGTTGCTGAGTCCCCATAGATAGTACGGCACCCTTATGAACAGGACCCTAAAAGGGACCCTAATTCAGAGAAATACGGTTGATGGACAAAATCCTGCATGACCTTAAGGACCCTAAACTTTGGGAATTATGGTATATTCCTTATAGTGGGTAATGCAGGATTTTGTCCATCAACGTGCCTCGTTTAGAGATATAAGGAATCATCACTTTGCTTTTTAACCCCCCACAGCCCCGAAACCCCAAAACCTACTAAAGTCCCAAACCCCCACAACCCCCTAAACTCCACAACTCCCTAAACCCCAAAACCCCTAAACCTCCACACTTAGAAACCTACCCTAAAACCCCGAACCCTAAACCACAAACCCTAAAACCCTAAAACCCCTAAACCCTAAACCCTAAACCCCTAAACCCTAAACAAAAAACCCTAAGCCAGAAAGGGTTCACTTGACTTTGGAGCCCAAGTGCTCAGGTCATCGGGGCTCGGAAGCATTTTTATATGACAATATAGAGGCCTTAATAGCTAGAATAGGGTTTGGGGGTATAATATACTAGAAATATAATAAGGAACCCACCAAAATAGTATAGGTAGTTATTGAGGCCCCTAAACCCCAAACCCTTGTAGTAGCCCTGATAGAACACTTTGAGAAACCCTTTAAAGGAGCCCCACAACCCTATTCTACTTATTTAGGCCCCTACCCTAGCCTAAACCCTAAACCCTAAACCCTAAACCCTAAACCCTATTCTAATTATTTATAAGGCCTCTGCATTCCATTATTTACGGGGTCCCAAGCATCACGGCAGCCCCCTTCAGAAGCTTCCAGGTTTCGATGTTGCCCGATCTTCGGGCGGCTCAGAGTCTCTCGAAATGATTTCAAGAACTACCTTAACCTAACAAAACCTACTTTTTTGTAAGGTCCCTATAAATTCCATATTAGGGTTTATCATAAGAACCTACAAAAAAGTAGGTTTTGGGAGGTTAAGGTAGGCCTATAGTCTCCATTGTAGTTCTTTTTTTTGGTTTAGCCAATTCTATATTAAGGATTCTATAAGATAACCCCAAAAGGGAACTACAATGGAGCCTATAGATAGGGTTGATGATATAAATCCTGCATTACTCGTAATAAGGAATAAGGAATATAGCGTAGTTCCCAGAGTTTAGGGTTCTTAGCGTCACGGACGCTGGCGTTGAAGGAGCCCTTTCCGCAGCACATATCTGACAGCTGCCACAGCGCAGTGGCCCTGAACTCGTTGCTCTCTTGTGTCCTCTCTGTGCCTCCTGTTCCGGGCATGGCGACCAGCCCTGGAAATGTAGGGTCCCTCCACGTATGCACGGCAGGGGGAAGGGAGATCCTGCATCCCCTTTCCAGCACCCTGACGGTGGAGCAACTGAAAGGGCATTTGCGAACACGATTGGAGACTCCTGTAGCCTACCTGAGGCTTTTGCATGGCATGGAGGAGTTGTTGGACGACTGGGTTCTCATGGAGCATGGGGTTTCGAACGGTGCGATCTTGACTCAGGTGGCCTCTTGGCTTCCCTTCGGTCTCTTTGGCTTCGATAGCCATCACCAAGACTTCTGCCCTGCGGGCCGAAACACCACAGCGACTGTGCATGTTGACATTCGTGACGATGGCACCTTCCACGTAAGGGTCAAGGAAACGGAAATTACCTCTCTTCTGCAGGGACCAGACTGGGATCCGTACCTCGAGCGGGCTGCTTTTGCTCAGCAGTACGAAGGATCGGTGCGTGTTGGGGAGGGATCTCAGTTGGTTCTCTCTGTCTCCCACTGTGACCGGAGGGGCATCTTCGTTGATGAAGAGCCCACAGAGTTGAGAGGCGAACTATGTCAGGATGCCAGTGAGGTCAAGTTAGAGATACCTTTTGCTGCCGGGGCCTGCAACGAGGGACGTGCCGGTTTGAAATGGCTCACAGTTTCACAGAGCCATGTACCTCAGATCGACGACTCTCCAGACAGCTCACACCGAGCTCGGAGATTTCTAAGGCTACAGAGACCCCCTGCCACTCAGCAAAGTCGCCTCAGAAGAGTGCTGTCACGTGCTTTTGGATGTTTCTCGAGGCCGGAATGAACAGCTGCGACTTCCCTTCGGGCCTCGTTTCGGGATTGTTCGAAAACTAGCGTTGTTAATTGCAGCCCCGTCTAGTCCATCTTTGTAGAATGCACAGGTATCCTGAACTTGGAACAAGGCGGTCTGAACAGTTGGTTAAAATACACCCTTTGTTGTCCCTGCAGCAGAACTAGAACTATATACTATAATACACCGCCAAAATCTCATTGCATGCTTTCTTGTCGAGCAACCCTGAAACCCCCTTCCATCTGCCGCGCATGTGCAGAATGGGCCAAGAAGCCGAATCTGTGGCTCCAAGTGCCTACTGCCTTAAGGGTGAGAGCGACGGTTTAGGGCTAAGTTACACCCCTTCAGATAAGGAGTTGTACCTACTAATAGCTGAACTGTGCTAGGGTATATCAAAGGTTTAGGTACCATAGAGTGAAGGGGTCATGCCCATTATTTTGTAGGGCTTGGGGTCACAGGAGAAGCTTCAGCCCGTGTGCAGCAGCGGAGCTAATCCTCAGACAGCAGATGCCGTGACCTCAACGGACAAAATGACTTTCGCACGCGCTGCGCCGACCCTGCTGTTCCATCAAGACCCTGTGCTTTCCTTTCCCAGTTTTGATGCAATGCGTTGCCAGGTGATGTCCCCGGTGGATGGTGCCGGCGGGATAGAGGCCCGGTTTAGAGCGAATCAGGTTCGGAATTACTTAACAAGCAGAGTACCGAAGCAAATAGGTGCGATCATAGTGCAATTATATCGGAGTTTGGTAGGGATATTCTATACCAACTCGTTACTATCTGCATCTCCGCTCTGCGCGCGGAGAAGAGCTTTCGTTGCCCACCAACCTCCTTGCAGGATGTATACAGGTCCATCGCGCGTCTTTTTGAAGAAGGCATCTCTGTGTCTACGAAGAAGCAGTCATTCGAGGAGACGAGTCAAGCCATTGAGAATGCCACCCTTTCGGCGAAAGATTATCGTCCGATGATTACAACTGTGGGCGACTGCAGACATACCGCGCAGACTTCTTGCGAGCAGAAGTGAGCTATTCTCTTGCTTGTCCAAGTAAGCTGGTTTTCGTATTGAGCGGTGTTTTGCTTTCAAGACTAGCCCTCAACCCTAAACCATAAACCCCAGGCGTGAAAGCCAAAGGCTCGAAGCCAAGCGCAGCAACACGAGCATTTACGAGAGAGAGGGAGAGACAGAGAGAGAGAGAGAGAGAGATATATATATATATATATATACATATAGATATATACATGTACATACATATATATATATATATATATATGAGATAGAAGATATGAATATATATGATCTGATATTTATGTATGCATGTAGATAGAGTAAGGAGACCACAAGACCCTAAAAGTCCTCAGGCCCGATAGGGACTTGCAACACCCTCTAAAGCCCGATATATGCAGTTCTTATCAAAGCCTCAACCTAAAACCCTCAACCCCAAGAAGCCCGAGACTCTATCCTAAAATCCCACATCCGCAAACCCCCACAAACCCCACAAAACCCTAATGTAGGGGCCTTAATTCATAATTAGAACAGGGGTTTTGGGGGTTCCTTGTTCTGATTATAGTACTACATACCCCAAGGCCCTGTTCTAATTATTGAGGCGTCTGCATGAAACCCCAACGCAAGTCCTTCGAAGGTACCCGAAGCTGGCCCTGCTCCGGCAGCACCAGAGCAAGGGGGCCCGAGATGACATTAGCTTTAGGGATAAAGGGGTTTGGGGGGAGGGGGGTTAGAGTTTAGGGTTTAAGGCTGCGGTTTAGGGTTATGGTTTAGGGTTTAAAGGGGTCCAGAAATTTGGGGGGAGGTGTTGGCAGCAAGGGGCTTATACAGCTTTGGGGTTCGAGGTTGTGGGTTGCGGATCCAAGTAGGGATGTTCGGGGGCTCGGGGAGTGTTGGGTTGGTTTCATTGGGTTTTGCGCCTCAGAGTTTTGGTGCTTCGTTATCTCGGTCGTCGGGAAGTGTGCTTCAAGGCTTAGGGTCCAGGGCTTACAGCCGAAGATGCTTTTTGTACGGTTTTTGTCAAGGGCATTGTTGAAACTGATATTAGTGTAGCGTAAGGAAAGTTAAAGCGGCGTTAAACGGCAGTCCACTCTACACGTCGAAGCCCTTGAATGAAGTGCCCGCGAAAACCCGATAAAACCTCACCAAGGCCTTACAAACCAGGCCTTACAAACTCTTCCCAGAGCCCATGGAGAATCCTCCGCTGCCCAGGACCTCCCCCGTGGACGTTCCCGTTCCCACACATCGGCCGTCGCCAACGTCGCTACAGGAGCCGGGCGACCAGGAAGAGGCCAGTTTCGTGAACTTCCTCCAGTTTGTTTTACCCTAAACCCTAAACCCTAAACCCTAAACCCTAAGCGGAGGTTTCTTAAACAAACGGGGAGGGGGGGGGGATACATCTAAAGGATTTGGTTCAAGCCTGAGCTCCCCTATTCGGAAGCCCGACAGGTAACGACTCAGACAGCATGGCTTCAGGGTCTTGGGTTTGGGACGCTGAGGCTGCCATCTTCTGGGGTGTTTGTGTGGGTTTAGGGTGTGTTTAAAGTTTGGGGTTTTGGGTTTGAGGGTTTAGGGTTTGTTTAGAGTTTGGGGTTTAGCGGTTTGGGGTTTAGGGATTTGGGGGTTTAGAGTTTATGGCAGAACCCTAAACCTTTAAGCACCTGAATCATCCAAGATACCTTAAATTTGAACCCAAGGCTTACAATAAACTCCAAGCCACGAATCATGAATATCCTCAAGCCCCAACCCTAGCTCGAGACTCTAAACCATTCTAAAGCCAAAACCGAAAATTCCCAAACCGCTCAGAGACTGAAGCTTGAATACAAAAACGAAACGCCTTTGATTACAACAGGATCCATAATGACCTAATGTGAGTAGTTCTCTAAATTGGGGTCCCTTTTTAGGTTCCCAATATAGTACAGCACCCCGAAAAAAGAAACCGAATATTTGGAAAAAAATGTACCCTTATTTCTAGGGGGTTACTGGGAAACCTAGGGCACCTGTAATGAAGGCATCCTGGCCCCTGCAAGGAAACCTCCTTATAAAACCTTCTACTTAGGCGCCTCGAAGCCCGTTCATCCAACCTGACATTCTTCCCGTCTTTCTTTTCTACAGCGATAATATAGGGGCCTTAATAATGAGAATAGGGTTTGGGTATATTTCTACTATAGTTATAACAAGGAACCTCCAAAACCCTATTCTAATTATTAAGGCGCTCCCGTTTCCTACAGCTATACCCCATCTGAAACCCTCTTGGTGTAAGTTAACACTGCGAAGACCCGCAGAAGCGCTGACGTCAGGTCGCTTCTGCGCCGCTGATGGAGTCGGCACGGGGCCCAGCTCCTGCCCATGTCAGATTTTGGGGGGTTTAGGGTTTAGGGTTTGGGGTTTAGGGTTTAGGGTTTAGGGTGTTTGGGGGGCTTTGGGAGGTCGGCTGTAGCTGAGCACATATGGAGGTTCAGTTCTCCAACAATCTCCAGGTTGTGGGATCGAGCAGGTTATGTAATCAGGACTGAGTTCTTTTAAAAAAGATCTCTAACTTCGAAGGACTGTAATTTTGCGGATTCATCGTTGGAATCCTTATTGAGGGCGGGGGAATGCGATAGCCTAGGACTTTGGACTCTCAAGCATGTTGAGTTCAGAACCATCCGAACAGGCCTAGCCATGATTGACGTTGCAAGAACTGATCAGTATATTCCTTTCGAATCGAAAAGAACCCCTCCTTCCCGTGCCCTCTCCCACCCCTCAAGAAAATAGTCTATTCACGCCACGACTGCATTGAAGACCAGCATTGCCCCAAAACCAAAGGCAGGAAACCTAATATAGAGGCGTAAGTAATTGCCAGTGGTATTTTGGGAGTGCCTTATTCTAACTGTAGCATAAAAAACCCCAACACCCCAATCTAATTGCTAAGGCCCCTACATTAAAGCTAGTGATCCCCCTGCCTGCGCACCAAAGCCCTAAACCCCCAAACCCCTAATCCCGAAACCCTAAACCTAAACCCCTAAACCCTAAACCCCTAAACCCTAAACCCTAAAACGAACCTACAAGGAACCTGAAATCCTGGCTCCTGACACCAAGGCCCCACCAGAGGAGCCGACGCCCACAGAGCTTCCAGTGCCCACAGCCGGCGCCCCAAACGACACGCGGGCGTTTGGGGTTGAAAGGTTTAGGGCTTTGGGTTTGGGGTGATTGAAAGGATTTAAACTGACTTATAGGATGTTTTGCAGGGGAAGGATGAAGGCTGCAACGTTGGGCTTTTATGTTTTACGGCTTTTGGCTTTCGAGTTTACGGTTCTCTCTGTGTTGCAGTATCTCAGGGTAAATGGGTTTTGCAGAACTTCTTGATGTAAACCTCGAGCGAAACCCTGAACATTTAGGGGTTGAGAGCATGAGCATGAATGGCCCCCAACTGTGCTTCTTCCTCACCCTGGCCCTAACTACGAAACCATTTCCGGCCAACCAGATGGCTTGAATATAAATTGCGAGGGGTTTATTAACTACAGAAAGGAATGCTGTGGGGCTCCTGGTTTTTCACACGCAGAACTTTAACTAACAGTCCGAACAGGGACCATGGGTAGCTTTATTTATGGCCACTATGCTCCAGCTGGCGATCGAGCTGCTTTGGAGGGCCGACGGATGCCGTTGGAGGGTCGATGGATGCCGATGGCATCCTTGGTATTTCCGGTAAACGCGAGTCACGTGGCCGGGCCCACGTCCCAGACGCCAGCCAAAACCCCCCTGACCCTATAACTTTCCGAGCCGCAACTGAGGATCGGAGCAAAAGGTCCCACAAAGCAGACAAAATCAAGAACTGCACCCTGAACCCTAAAAAGGAGCAAAGCGGGCATTAGCTCTGACAGAAGAGCCGGCAGCTGCGGGCTAATATAGGGGCCTAAATAACTACCTATACTATGTTTTTTTTTGGGGGGTGGTCCTTACTATGAATATAGTATAATATAGCCCAACACCCTGTTCTGATTATTAAGGCCCCCAAACCCTAAAGCCTTATAGTAGCCCTTATAGAGCCCTTTAAGGAACCCTTTCAAGGAACCCCAAAACCCTGTTCTAATTGTTAAGGCCCCTTCAGTAGGGATTTGCGAGCTAGGTTTCGGGTCCCTAAATCATATCGGGTTGCGGACTTCGGAGGGTCCCCTTGTTGCCGTGACTAGCTACTGAGGGCACCGAAACCTTAAGTCCTTGAGCTTCTAGACACATTCTTGTCGACGGTTTGACACCAGAACCCTACCAAAAAAACGTTTTTTTAGTGGTGAAGGGGTTATTACAGAGTATGGGCGTGAGACGTGTTTGTGATAACCCTAAACCCTAAACCCGCTTATAGTCGGCACCTGGCTCTACCATAACATACCCCGAGACCGCAGTCTGAACCCCCTTTACTGGCTAACATAGGAGCCTTAAGAAATTACCTATACTATTGTTGGGGGGTTCCTGTTATAATTATGGTACACTGGGGCCCCCCCAAACCCTATTCTAACTGTTATAGTGAGCCCCAAAACCCTATCCTGATTATTATAATGGTCCCCAAAACCCTATTCTAATTATTATAATGAGCCCCAAAACCCTATTCAAATTATGATAATGGGCGCCAAACCCTATTCTAATTATTAAGGCCCCTATATTCCCTAACCCTCCAGGTACCTACTCTATAGGGCCTTAGGGGCTCTAGTACCCTGTAGGTAACTGGGGGGTTAGGGAGTAAGATTTAACACTCTAGAGCCAGCAACCGAGGACAAGAGTGGAACCGAGAGGTCCGAGAGGAGGACTTTCTGATGCAAAGTAGGATTTTAGGGTTTAGGGTTTAGGGTTTAGGGGTTTAGGGTTGAGGGTTTTTGGATTTTAGGGAATTTAGGATGCCGTATTGGCCTTAGGGTTTAGGGTTTAGGGCTTAGGATTTTAACATAGGCCTATGGCGTGTTTGCAAGAGATTTCCTGTGGGTTTTTATTGGGTCTATCTTTAGGGTGTCTTCCAGGCTCCTAATCTGAAGGCTTGAATCATCAGAATAGGATAGCAGGGTTTCTGGGTACATCTTCTAGTGTACTGCATTCAGTGTACTTTATTGCTTTCTGTTCTACCCTGAGTCCTAACACACCTCTAATCCCTACACCTTTTCTTGACAGTAGGAGTTGTTAGAGCCTTCAGGCTTGCGTCAGTGTACCGTTGACACTCAGGTTTCTAAATAGTGATGTACACTGCTATAGTTGGATCTGGCGCTGTGCACCGCCGACAGACAGCAGCTGTGGAGCCTTGATTTTCAATAACGCCACAGTTAAGGTATGGCTCCGCCGCCACCGCCGGTCGTGCAGACAGGGCTCGACTTTCATGGCACGAGAAGGGTGGACGGGGACCTTCTCCTGCAAATGCTGTTCCATTCCACGGCGGACTCTCACATTGATGCGGCTAAAATCCGTTATGTGGGCGGGCTTCAACAGCAACCTCGGCGAGTATCTGCGCAGGACACCGGTGCGTTGCAACGACCCGATCTAACATCTGTTTGAGGCATTGTGCGACCCACCCTTGCCCCCTTGCCCAGCATGCTTGTTCGGGGAACTGAGCTCAAGTGAGATGCAAGATGCAAGAAGCAAAATACAGACGCCACGCACTAAAACCCCTCAGCCACTTAAAGCACAAATCCCTAAACCTTGTAATCCGTAAACCCTATAATCCTGAACCCGAATACTCCTAAACCCCTTATCCCTAAACCTAATGCCCTGAACCACAGAAACCCGAGACCGCGCAACAGCGTGGGAGGAGAGCTCCAGCAGAAGAGATTTCGGACGTCGAGGTGGCTTGGCTTATTTTGTTTGTTACATAATTTTAATCAGGATAGGTTTAGGGTTTAGGGTTTGGGGTTTAGGGGGTATAGGGAATCATAACTTTCAACTGGAATAAAGGTTTATGGTGTAGTTGGATATAGAGACGCTAAAAGAACCATAGCTACAATCTGGTATTCTTATTGTTGCAGTTTCCCGTGTTCGGGGTTCAGACATTCGTCATTACCGATCAGTTGTTGTCAGATGTCCGGGTTGAGGCGTTGGGGTTGCGGAATGTTGCAGCGCTTGCATGTGTCGTCGTGTTGGAAGTTATTTGTGCAGCACCCCGCCCAGACCCTAAGGCCTAGGCCCTAAGCCCCATCACCTTCCAGCTTAAGAAAGCCAAAGCCGCCCTTGAATTTTCAAGAACCCCCGAACCCCGAAAGAAAAGGCCTCGTGTTTTGTGTAGGTTTGCGTGCACCGAAAGCTGTCTCAATGGGAAAGGTTCCTTATAGTGGGTCATATCTTTCACGGCATTCCAGCGAAATTCCGATGCTGTTTTGGGAGGTTCCCGGCAAAAAACTGTTGAATTTTGAGACTAGGGGACGATAGTGTTCAGAGTTTACCGTGGTTCCGGTCTTCTTTTTGGAAGGTTCACGGCAAACACACCTTGTTGCGATGAGCCTTCTGACCTAGGCCGTGCCAGCACCGGTTCCAAGACGGCGGCACAGGGCCTGCATCCCAGAAGTGTGCCATCCAAGAGTTTAAGTCCCTAAACCCTAAACCCTAAACCCTAAACCGTCAGTTTAAGATTGATAGGTTTTGGGGTTTCAAGATTTGCGGTTTCAGGATTTAGGTTGGTTGGCTCAAAGACACAGGGTTAGTCTTGGTTCTAAAACAAGCTCTTCGTTTGCGGCTCCCTGTTAGAAGCTTGCAGTCTGTGCAGAGGCCCATTGTGATGGGGTTTAGCTGGAACAAAATCCCCAGGCACCCTACAGCCCAGTCCCCACACTAAGTGCCGAAATGCTGCAAGCCCGGAGCCCGGCTGTGCTTGAGTTTAAGCTCTAACCGGCTTCTCTGCTTTTATGGGGGTTCTTTGGGATAAAGTTTGGTCTAGGTTCTGTAGAAGTTCTATTCAGTTTCCATGAAGATTCTAAAAAATACCCCAAAACGAACCCAATCCATTCAGGGTGGCCGGCCGCCGTCACCGAGTGAGCTGTCCGACCCCTGTATTTTGGGCTCTTGGGCGTTTAGGGGCTTAGGGTTTAGGGCTCAGGGCTGTAAATGGGCGTGAAGGCTCGCAGTGGTTTAGTGGCATGGGGTCTTTCAGTGTTTAGTTTTGAATGGTTGTGGCACGGTTTTTGTCGACACAGGTTCCCAAGGTAAATGTCTGAAGACTTAGTATGAGAGTAACAATGGCTTTCATAGTCCTTCCCAAGCAAGACGCCCCCGGGCCGTTCTTGAAGGTTGTCTTGAGTTTCAGCATGATATTCTCTTAGGATAGAAGAAGAAGTGCAGCTTTCAAAAAGGAGCAGAGTCGAACTGATTGTCCAAGTTACCGGGCTTAGGCTTCCTAGAACAGCGTAGTGCTTTGTGAGGGCCAGGGTTCTTCTGCGTGCGTGGCTTGCACGAAGCTGTATACACCATACTTATGGCTCCTTGCGCTCTTGACTTCACCTCTCCGTCGAGTGTCGGCACCACGAGGGGACCCTGACCCCCAAACCCACAAACTTGAACCCTAACCCTACCTTCAGGAGGAGAAGAACCCTAAAAGTAGGGGCCCTATACCCTTATCCCATGAATTCCTAGAGGGTGTATGAACCTTAAGCCCTTTTCGGGCTGTTTTTGGTCCTTAAGGTACCCTGAAGCGTAGAGGCCTTAACCTGCACCCTCCAACCCACCTATGTCGCACTCTTCTCTTCCCTAAGATGCCATTACAGAGGACCTCATAACTCCAACCCTAAACCCTAAACCCTAAACCTTAAACTCCCCGAGCTCGAAGACTTCCGGAAGCTTGGCACCCAAATCCGCAACCACTGGTAAGGGAGCTAGTAAGTAGAGTTATCATGCGGTTTAGGGTTTAGGGTTTAAGGTTTAGGGGTTAGGGTTTAGGGTTTAGGGCTTCGGGTTGATGTCATCACTACTGCATATTACCCTAACCCAGGTACAGGTGATGCTAGTTCTATGTCCCTTGATCCTCCAAGTGCACCCCCAAGCCTTCGTCGGAATGACGGCCAGCTGCGTGGGTTTCGACATGGAAAGGTTTCAGCTTTAGTAATATAGGGTCTAAATAGTTAGAATAGGGTTTTGGGGCCCAGCATACTATATTTGTAATAAGGAACCTCCAAAATAGTATTGGTAACTATTTAGGCCCCTTTTTTTTGAAGCTTTAAGGAAGCTTCACAGATCAAGGTTGTAGTGGGAACAGGTTCTAAGGCTTGCACGAACAAAGCTAAGCCCCCAAAGACCCCCATTTTGTCAACCGCCGACCGAAATCCAGAAGGCCCCAAAGCCCAAAATCCCATTGCTGGCTTTCCAGTAGCTCTGGTCGCAACCCTGAACCCTAAACCCGTAAACCCCTAAACCCTAAGCCCTTAAACCCCTAAACCCTAAATCCTAAACCCTAAACCCCTAAAGCCCTAAACCTCAAACCGTTAGCCACCCTGAAGCCCTGAACTAGGACCCCTTTTTTAAAAGGAGCACGAAACGCCAAACCGCGGATCAAGGTAGTTCTCTAAATTAGGGTCCCTGTTCAGGTCCCCAATATAGTACGGCACCCTTATAAAAAAGGACCCTAAACCCTAAACCTCAAACCCTAAAAGGAGAACTACGCATCAAGGCTGGCCCTAAACCCTAAACCCTAATTTAGAGAACTACGCATCAAGGCTGGTGCCCACCGAGAAGCCGTCCCCGACTTCCCCGGGCCCGGCTCACGCCTTGGCAGCGGCGGCAGGTTTTGGGGCCAGCTCTTACAGAGTTTGGGTTTAGGGTTGAGGGTTTAGGGTTCCATCTGGGATTAGGACTTAATATAGGGGCCTTAATTAATAGTTTGAACAGGGTTTGGGGGGTTCCAAATTAGAGTTATAGTATTCATAATTATAATATAATATCCCCCAAACTCTATTAAAATTATGAACCCTAAACCCTAAACCCCTAAACCCTAAACCCCTAAACCCTAAACCCTAAACCCTAAACCCTAAACCCCCCCTTTGTTACAGAGCTTCGGAGGCCTACGGGGCTTTGGAGCTGGGAATAGGACTTAATATCAGGGGCCATAATAATTAGAATAGGGTTTGGGGTTTAGGGTTTAGGGTTTAGGGTTTAGTGTTTGGGGTTTAGGGTTTAGGGTTTAGGGTTTAGGGTTTAGGGTTTGGGGGTATCTGATACTATAATTATAATTACGAAGGCCCCAAAATCCTATTGACATTATTAAGACCCCTACATTCGAGTGGGCTTCTGGGGGAATCACCGCAAGATGCTTACGGAAGGTGTTGATTTCTACGCGGTTCCGTATGGCATGCATGTAAGATCGAACAGGGCTTAGTCGATGGGAGCATCACAGGCCGGAAAACGGTTTAGGGTTTAGGGTTTAGGGGTTTAGGGTTTACTACAGAATTTTTGAGCAGACGATTCCTTGCTACAGATCTCTTGCCTTCTATTCGCTAGGATCAAAATGCGGTTCACTAGGCTTGACAAGGGCACTTCGAGGAATGCTCCTTACCTTAAAACTTTCGGGAGCATAGTTCCTGAGCTCCTAAACACCCTAAACCCTAAACCCTAAACCCTGAACTCCTAAACAACTACATCCTAAACCCTAAACCCAGAACTCCTAAACCCCTAACCCTAAACCCATACCTACATTTCCAATCCCAGAACCCAGGAAACCTTCAGAGCATGATGTCCCGCTGTAATCCGGATCTCCCACGAAGTTACTATAGGGACTTTAATGATTACCTATATGATTTTGGGGTTTCCCTATCAATATAGCATAATATACCGCAAAACTTCTAATTATTAAGGAAGCTACATTACTTGAAACTCTTCAGGTTCGCACCATGACGCGAACGCGGACGGCCACTCACACGAGGACGGAGGAGGCACCATCCTTGAGCTTTATCAAGATGTTGTCTGTGGTTGAGCGGTTTGTGGTTTTACGTCTTTGTGGTTTCCAGGGTGCTTCTTTCTGCGATTTGGGGCTACCAGGATAATGCGCAATGGACTCCCTAGAGCTTGTGCTGAATGTTGAGACAGCATGCTACGAGTGGCCTACCAGTGGCCAGTATTGTTCATTTGGTCACCGACTCATTGCAGACTTCTCTGTGTTTTAGTAAGATGCATGTCGACGGTGGGTCCGCCGGAGACCAGGACAGCCAGGAGTGCCGAAAGAAACAGCTTGCACAATGATAGTGACTATCAGGAGGACAACAGGAGCAAGAACGCACCAGCAGCAACAACAACACCCAAAACCCAAAACCCTAAACCCCAAAACCCTAAACCAACAACAACAGCAACAGCAAAGCTTGGTTGCTTTCTTCTGATAGGTGCCCACGATGAGTGCTCCGCCGCCCTTTGCTCTGGCGCCTAGCAGAGCCACAGTTGAGGCTTTATTCTTCGGATTAGCGCGGATTTGACGGTTTCTGACAATGAACAAATCAGGGCTACTCTGCTTCCTGGTTTAGGGTGGTGGAGTCTGGTCGAAATTTTGGGCCCAGGGTACTCCTCACCCCCACCCACAGCACGACAAGCCTTAAACCGTATTCCTTGAACCGCTGCAATATTGGGGTTTGAGCCCTGGAGGAAGTATGCCGATAGGTCCTTGGCCTACAATCGATGAACTATTATATATTCTGTTTACGTATGTATGTGCATGTATATACATATATACATCCATGCATGCATACATACATGTATAGAGTTAGTTATTTACTCATTTTTATTTGTATATTTATTTATAGGTAGATAGATAGATGAATCGATAGATAGATAGATGATAGATAGATAGATAGATAGATAGATAGATAGGTAGATAGATAGATAGATAGATAGATAGATAGATGTGTGTGTGT